>CM050425.1:20997430-21102515 GCA_027564155.1 Gymnocypris eckloni scoliostomus | reverse complement strand
AACCCTTCACTGTTTGGATAGAGCCAATTTTGTTTTAAGATTAAGACCATAAGACTATAGATAGAGAAGAGAATAGAAGCAGTGGCATAGCGTATGCAGGGTATGCAGGTATATATGGGCCCAGGCAGATTGTGGGCCTGCCGAGCCAAAGGGGAACTTTTGATTGAAAGGGAACGAATAGGAGCCCTGCACGGGCCCAGCCCTTGTCCGACAGCTTATCAGAACTCTCCGCCTGAGTCCGACCCGAACTCGTGTCTTTTTTTCCTCTCTCTCTCTTCCCCTTTACACAACTGCTGTTACAGCCATTAAAAAGATCAGCTTTGGTTTTTAATGGCAAAGTGGTTATATTTAGTTTTGTTTAGTTTCATTTCGTTTCGTTATTAAGGTAATTTAGAAATATGATTGGAACATTTTATGTTTGCTAAATTCAAGTTTAAATTTTAAATACCAAGCGGACAGTGCAAGACAGTGAGTTGAGTATATGTTTGATCAGTTTAGCCTTCTCAAATAAACACGATTTGAGACATAAAAAACTTAATGCATTTCACAAATAAAAAAAAAATTAAGATAAATGTGTGATATATAACAAATAGTTTGTGCTAAAAGTGGAAGCTGAAGCGCGCTTTGAAGGACATGGCTTTTATTGACTCAGTGCATCTCAGTGTGGTATGGTAATTCCTCAAACCAGGACTGCAAAGCTCTACAGAGAGTCGTGCGCTTAGCTGAGCGCATCTCAGGGTCGGCTCTCCCCTCTCTGCAGGACATCTACTTCAAACGCTGTAAAAGCAGAGCTGCTAAAATCCTCAAAGATTCAACTCACCCCGGTAACCATCTTTTCTGTTTACTGCCATCTGGCAAGCGCTTCAGGAGCATGATGGCAAAAACTGAGAGACTGAGGAGATTCTTCCCTCAGGTCATCAGGCTCCTAAACTCAAACTCAGTCTCATAAACTCATAAACTCCTTAACACAAACCCAGTCTCATAAACTTACAAGATTGTTAACTGTAAAACATCCATATTCTCATCACCCGTATTGCTGCTTTGTGTACATACCCTGCACAACCCGTTTGCACATCCCTCTTGTTCATATTACTATTTATTAAGCCCCAGTATACTGTTTTTTGCACATCTTATTGTTTTGCACTTTTTATTCCATTGCACATTTTACTCTTATTTCTCTTTTTTTACCATATATGCTCTTGTGTTGTGTTACTTTTATATAATTTTTATTTTTATTCTTTTGCACTGTCCACTGAGCGGACCTGATTTCACTTCTGATTATACCCTGTATAATTTTTTATGTGACAAATAAAGAAACCTTGAACATGGAGGCGCTAGCGAGATTTAAAAAGAGTGGAAAATTTAAATGCACCTTAATTTTTCCTCAAAAAGGTAAGAGTATACATCATTCAATGCTGCAAATAGTTCTATTTGTGTGCGATCACAATATCAACAAAACGTTTTTTAAAATAAAGAAAACAAACTGGGTGGTCTTTTTTAATTTAACTTTTTAACTTTTTAGTCATTTAGCAGACGCTTTTATCCAAAGCGACTTACAAATAAAAAAAAGTAACTAAAACTATAAGTTAAAAGTCTATAAATACTATATAAACACTTAAGGAAATGGAGAAATTAAATAAAATGACAAATGCATACAACAACATTTCAAAACTAAACATTTAAATCAAAATCAAATCAAATCACTTTTATTGTCACATCACCACAGCACAAGTGCCTTGGTGAGTGAAATTCTTATGAGCGTGCTCCAGACAGTGCAAAAAAACAAAACAACAATTTACATATGGACAGTACATATTTATAGATGAATTTTAAAATGAAAACAAAAAATAAAGCTAAAACATTTCAAAATATTAAAACAACAAAAGGTATGAGTATAAAAAATATTCTAACATGACACTAAGCCAATCACACATATATATATATATATGTAGTGTGTTGAAGTAACGTTACTAAAATAAATACAATTTATTAAAACTAAAGAAAATACCTATACAAACATAATAAATTCATACATAATTTATCTAAAATTAAAATAGATAAATCAAACGGCAGTAGTTTATCAGTAATCCTAAAAAAGAACACTGCCAAACACACATGCTAACAAACAACGACTTACTTACACGGTAAGAATTTGTTATACGAACTAAAACAGAAGTGAAACAAGCAGTAAGAAAGAAGATAAATAAAAAGCGATACTTATATCCTTTGACAGTGTCCCTTCCCGTGGAGTCGCACGGTAGAGTCGATGGTCTTTACACTCTTCTCTTCACGCGAGGAGGTCTTCACTCAACGGCTGCCCACGGTAAACTAAGATTTTATACCCATCTAACAAAATACTACTCCAATTCAGCTGAAAACAATTTCCTGTTAATCACAATAATTGGCCAAGCAAGCGCCCGACACGACAAGGGACGCGATACAGTACGAGACCAAACTCGATTTCAGCGTCTCCTCACAATAAACAAAACAAGCGTTTCCTAGCAACAATAACTGCGCTAAACACTAATGAGACAAGTAAATACACTTGCTAGTTGTTTTTAACTTCCGCTGATAGACTGCTTCTCTCAAAGAGTATTGCTTTACACTTCTATCTTCTGCTAGTGCTTAAATTTTTTTTCCTGTTAATCACAGTAAATGGCCAAGCAAGCGCCCGACACTGACAAGGGACGCGATACAGGTCTTGATCTTGAGCAGGAACACTTCACAAAAGCTGGATCAAAACTCTGCAAATACTTGCCTCACTGACATGATAAATATATTTATAGAATGCTACAAATTACTACTTTACAAGAAAACAATTCAAATCAAAATGAAAAACTCCCTCAGCTTCATACTACTTTATTTGCATGTATGTATGTATGCATGTTGTTTGGGCGCTGTGCCAAGATTGTGTTTGCATGCAGTACAAATACCCTACAGTGGCATTTTTGTGTCACACACTGAAAAACAACTAACCAAATAAGATTAATGTCGTACTATTTTAAGAATAAAGACAAAATTAAATAATAAAATAATGTTATATTATGTGAAGTTAATGTGAAACAAATTACATAAAAAAAAATTACAGAAGGATGAGAGTTTGTGTTATAATAAATAAGCGATTATTGGGTGGTTTGCGTCAAGTTGCATGCAATGAATGGACTTGAAAACGTTAAATATTATTTCCAAGCATTTATACCGTAATAAAAACTGTTTGTGAATAGCCACACGGTATTTATCAACAAGTTAACTGAGTTGGAGAGCCCATATCATTTTTTTATTCTGGGGGGTACACATTTTTTGCATATGGGCCTGGGGCTGACTTGCTACACCACTGTATAGAAGAGAATATATATGGTGAGGTTGCAATATGTGGAAAGCTGTTAGCAAATTAGCAAGTCATTCTAACTAATTCATAATGTATTTCCCCCTGTTTAATGTCCATGAGGGTCCCACAATGTGCATATATTGATGAGCTCAAATGCAATCTGATGCTATGCCTGTGCTGTCAACACTTGTCATTGAGGTTTGGTGGAGCTTCCCCTAGTGTAGTGCTAATGGAGGATACTAAAATGAGATAATTAGAGAACCAAATAATGCTGCACTTAGACAACCACTGGGGGTACAAAGGAAGACTGTGTGTATGTGTGTGTTGGTGCGGAAGCAGTGGCTAGGAGAGTGAAAGAGGGATTAACAGAACTGATTTAAAGGGATTAGCAAGTCCCACCGAATCCAAGGAGCCGCTAGAGCCCCCTACCACACGCTCCTCAACCCGTAATCCTTTTCAAGTGTGCCACAGAATTGGTGTTCCCTGTAATCTGCCCGATTCATATGATGAAACTCAATACACTTGACAACCTCTGTGAATGGGGGCAGACGGAAAACAATGACTGTAAAATGCCGCTCAGCCAAAGCTGGATTAGTACAGCTGCAAGTGTTCCACTGGAGCTCCTTTCACAGATGGACTTCATGGAGGTACTTGCGTCAAGAGCCTCCGCATGACACCACTGTCGTTTTTACGATGGATAGATCTGTAATATGTGTCTCTGATTGCATTCATACCTCATGCTCATGCTAAAAGGAAGGGTGTGGATCTATGCTAATGTTTCTCATCCATCTTGTGGATATTAAATGGCAATCCCTGCTGATAAGAGTGGCCTGAATGTGCCTACAGCCACTTTGAAAACAAAAGGAATGTGTGTCCATCAACAATAATGGGCTGGGGATGCATATTCAGTATAAAACATACATTAGTGCCTCAAATGGACCTGGGAGGAGGCTGTCCTTGCTATTTGAGCAAAATGGGAAATTTAATTACACGACCATTTGGCGCAAGCAATGGTAACATCTCTTGAGGCATTGCTGTCCCATTCCCTTCCCATATCCAAAGGGAAGGGTTTGAAAGAGTGATTGGATGGCTTGAAGACCAATGGAGTCTCAGGTATCGCTTTAATGCAATGGACTGGAGGACTCGTGGTGCCTGTGGTAATTATTTAGCTGCCGTTCTGTTGGGAGTTGGGTGGCGGGCAGCTGTAATTAACGCCGGGCTGATGGATCCAGTGACTTCCTGCTCTAGGCGTATTTCAGGGATGGGATGAGAATAAGAATAAGCATCGTATCCAGAGGGCGAAGCCTCCATACGTTGGACCTTTACATTATTACAGAGATGAGTGATAGCCCATATCCAGATACGAGGTGAATGCAAACTCAGTTTAAAGGGATAGTTCAGCCAAAATGAAAATTGCCATCATTTACTAAAGCTATCATGACATTTCAAACCTATATGACTTTATTGTGCATATGTGCATTCTTCTGCTGGCAAACAAGCCACAGTGTATCCAGGTTCTGTGACAGAATGTCGGCTCCTGCATCAGCAGCATTACACGAATACTGACACAGAACACAATAAATTGTTGAATAAAATAATTTTTATTTTATTTTCCAACAAAATTATTCTCGTAAAGCTTTCTTGTTCTGGCCCTTGCACGTGATAGTCTATGGAAATTCAGAAAGCTCTCTGATTTCATCAAAAATATCTTAATTTGAAGATGAATGAAGGTTTTAGGAATGACATGAGGGTAAGTAATTTTAAGACATTGTAAGACATTGTTAAATGTAAGACATTTTGGGGTGAACTATCCCTTTAATTGTAAGCAAATATGACAACAGTTTCTACTTCTAATATATATTTTTTCTTATTTATTTTACATGGAAAATGTAATCCATTTAATTAACCAGTCATTAAACTCTCCTTCCATATCTATCTCCAGATGAACACACAAACGGACTGGCCACAAACTGAACAGTGAGATATTTAATTGATCCGGAGGTTAACGATCCAGGCTTAGCATTGCACTGTTTTTAAATGTCAGATCTCTCAAACCTGCCCTTTGTGTCAGCGGCAAAGAATGAGAGCGTGCGTGCATGTATGTGCACAGGTTAAGTTGTAGCAATCTGCAAAGGTCTGTCATAGAGCACATCGTTACAAGTCCAGTCAGTGGGTCAGCCTAATAACACTGAGCCTAATTCACATATGAAATCAAAGCCATGGCAACATTTGAAGCACTACGCTTGTGACAGTAGGGAACTCTTTGGTCTTTGGTCTGTGTCCTCAAAATGTCAGATTTTTATCTTTCTCTGAATGTCCACCTAACACTGCAGAGTGGATGGTTTCTGGCCATAGTGAGAAGAATGTTTCTGTGGTTAAGCATTGTCTTTTGTCAAAAATTGGCAAAAATGCTTTGAGGCTTTCTGGAATTTTTAATTTATTGAGCTGTAAAGAGGGTAGGAGAAATATACATCCAAGTGATCAGATAATATCCTCAGGGTGGTCACAAGCTTTGCCATAGTCAGGTTCTTTTGGCCTCAAACTCATATTAGAAACGTCTGTGTCATATCAATGCATGCTGAGGATTTAGAAAAGCATCCAAGGGTGAATGGAATCAAGCGTTGTTCGCTGGTTTTTATCTTATTTTTGGTTTTTATCCCTGGCTGTTGTTCAAAGGCTACTCACGAGGAGATTGGCCATTTCTCTGAAAGATCTCTCTGCACAGATCGTCCTGCCTCTGTTAGCTAATGAGTACTTATTTAAAGCACTCATACACACTTTGGACATTGAAGCAGAGACATCCAGCTGCTAGTATGCAGGCACACAGCATGCTGGGATATGAGAGCACAGAGTTTTGACATGATGATAGTGTTAACCAGGACATGACTTTTTAGAGTACTGCTTTTATATGTATAAATGATTTTGTTTTCTATAAAAAAACAATGTAAATCACAGTGCACATACCACAGTATAAATGGTACAGCAGAATTAAGAATTATTCAAAATTTTATTGAGAATGGCTTTTAAAATTTTATTTACAGCAAATGTCTCTTCCTGACATGCCAGTTAAACTTAAAGTGTAAAGTCCTGTGTCAATATAATTCAAATTTGCATGTCATTAAAAAAGAGTAAATTTTTAAGTTATAAATAAAAAAAATATATTAATTAAATAAATTACTATTTTAAAGAATAAAATAAGAAGCCATGTTTGCAGGTGCATAGGCCACAAAGGAATGTCTTGAGGGCCATGCGTTGACTTGTGCTTCTCTAGTTTAAAGCTAAATCTATTTTCTCCATCAATGGGATGTATATCACATGTGTAGATTGAACTAATTGCTGCATTGTTATATAGTCAGTGCAAAATTGTCATATAAATCTCTAATTGCAATAATTGTATGTTGCAGTGCAGTGCTTCAGTACAAGAGGCAAGTAATACCACTATATTTTACAGTGTACATTACTTTCTTCGACACAACAATTATGGAGATGAGATTTTCATCCATGCGTTCCAATTGCCTGACTGTGTTTTCATATTAACGGCATATTGATCTTAGATTGCTGGAGCATGTTATTTGGCTAGATACATAATGGCCATCATGGCTCCATTTCTATTGCAATGGTGTCATCTGCCTTCTGAGATCACAAAATTGGAATTTGCAGGTTTATCACGTAGGAGTCTCTTGTATATGTAATGGTCTCACAAGCTCATTTTGTACGTTTAGTCTCTGTTTCATATCAAGTTTGACAAGGTATGTTTGGCAGAAGATGAGAGGAGGGAGAACAAATTATTTACCGCATGATGTACAGTGTTGGTGAGTGTTACTTTTAAAAACATGTTGCATTATTGAGTTACAAAGTGATGTTTCTTTTTTAATTATGTCATTTTTTGCTGTTTAGCCGTGCAAACAGCTTTGATTATAATGGGATTTTAGCAGTGTTCATCAAGTATGTATTTGAAGCAGCATTCAGATAATATAGAGTAAATTTAAAAAGTACCATTATTTCCAAATAGCAATATGACATTTCTATCGATCAATTACACATTCTAATCAAATATATTACATTTCCTAACAGTGTATTTGCTTAAACCTTTAAAAATAGATACTTTTATTTTATTAACTTTTTATTTATGGTTATTTTACTACATTTAACTTTGTAATGTTTATTTTAGTGCTATAAAGGATTAATTGCGATTAATCGCATCCATAATATGTGTGTGTTCTGTGTATATTTATTATGCATATATAAATACACATACATGCATTTATATATTTCAGAAAAATATGTTTATTTTTATATATTAAATATATTTATTTATAATCTAAATTATATTTTATAGTATAGTATAGACATGTAAATACATGTACATATTTTCAATATAGAATGTAATGAAGTTCTTAGATCGGAAAGAAGGAGGCGGAACCGCGAACATGTAAACACTTTAATAATAAAATAAACAAACATAACAGAAAAGCGGCAGCCCCTCACGGATGACTGCCGCACACAAACTAAAGTCCAGGGGCCCGTTTCAGTAAGGAGGTTCAACCAACTTGGAGTTTAAACTTGAACTCAGAGTTGACTTACTCTGAGATGGGAAACTCAGAGTTTTCGGTTACAGAACGGCTGAATTGTGTTAGTTTACTCAACTCTAAGTAGGTTGACTCTGAGTTTAGCGCGTGCACCACGACTATGAAAAGTCATGATCAGTGGAGCTCGAAATTATGATTCACCATGGCAACAGCTCCGCCAAAAGACGCCAGCGGCATACTTCCGTCAATGCGTAACTTTAATTCTTAATAACTGTCAATAACTTAATAACTGTTATAATATCAGAGGTGAAAACTTTAATTATTGAAATAATATTCGTTTTAATGGTATCCTGTGGCCACGAAAGAAAAAAGGAAAAAGACAAAGAAGAAACAAGAACGTGGCAGCAGCTAAAAATGAAGTATAAAACACAATTCAATCAAGGTAAAGCTTTAAGCATGACTGGTTCATGGGTGTGGGCTAAATTACTTTACAAACATTTGACATTAAATATCATTTAATGTCTATTTCAACGCGCTGCAGCTTTTTCCACATAGTCTAACACTCTTTTCACATAATTAAATATTTCTAATAATTATTAAATAAATTCACATAATTATAATTATACATTTCTTAATTAGAGTAATAAAATGAACTACTGACTTGTCAACAGCAAGAAGGCAGAGGGAGAACCTGCAGCAGCACCACTGACAGATGAAGAGGAGATGGTCAAGTATTGGAAGATTTTTCAAATCCAAAAGTAAAAAGAATAACTTTTGCTTTTGTATTAGGAAATAAAGATGACAAAAATGTTTTGAATAATTAGTTTATTTAACAGCTGTGGTGGTGGTTATGGCTCGTACTACCCCTCCATCTGGCATCCTTCCATTCCATACAGTAATCAATTTCATGTTCAGAAGATGTGATGGTGGGGATATGCTTGTCATCAATGCATCCAACAACACTGGAAATCCTGAAGGAAATTCTGATTATTGGGTTACTTCCAGACGTCACATAAAGATGTTATCAAGAGAACGTCATTTATCAGATTAGCCTCATTTAAACCGATTTCTACACCACTGACCTACAGTCCTGTGAAACTCCTCTTTGACGGATTTGAGCCCAGGAAATAATTCTCAGAATGAGTGTGAGGGATGCACACTTTCCTTCAAATCTGCATACAGGATTTATAATGTGATAAATAACAATCTCCGATGTTTTAAAGAAAACTAACATTTAGAATGGGACCACTCAAATAAATATGCACATGAATACGGTGTAAACTAATTATAATAAAATAAATAATATACAGTATTTAGTCTTTTTCCATGAAGAAAAAAAAACGAATTTAATTGAATTTTTATTTTATTTTGCAAATTATCAATGCGGTAATAAATTAAAAATAGCCCATTCTTGTTTCCGTTTGCATTAAGATAATTTTTCTTACCCTATGGAGTGCACTTTTATATTTTAACAAGACTAAATATCTATATATTTTTTTCATCTATAGAAAATGCATCTTAACTTAAGAATTTTTAAATCTTTGTACTTGAAATAAGACAAAAATACTCAGTAAGAAAAGCAATTTTGCAGCGTGAATGAATGAATGAGGTATTAAAACATCGCTTACACTTTAAAAAGGGGGAGGAGACGGAAAGAAACTCTGGGTTTACCAAAGAAAACCTGCTCCCGACCAGGTTAGGTTCACAGAGTAAGTTACCGCGGTAACTGACTCTGAGTATAAGTTACCTCTCTTTCAGAAACGGGCTTGACTTACCCTGCTTTCCCGGTTTGACAAACCTCCCATTTTGAAACGGAAAACCCAGAGTTTCCCTCATTTCAGGGTTTACATACTCAGAGTTTTCACTTAACCTCCTTTCTGAAACGGGCCCCAGGCCTGGTCCTCTCTCGCCTTCCACTGTCGTCACTCCTCCTTTTATTTCTTCCGAAGCTCCTCCGGGACTTGAGACCGGTGAGTGGCCATTTAAAAACATTTATCTTGGACGCGATTAATCGCGATTAATTGTTTGACAGCACTAGTTTATTTTATTATAGTTAAGAATAAAAATGTGTCACATCGCTAAGTCATTAAATAAACATTATGCAAAGAGGCTGTAGAAGTATATTTTTTATTTTATTCCAATACTGTTCTGACATGTCTGTCAAGCTGTCTGAGACAGCATCTTTTCATAGAAGATGTGTTCTTGCAAAAAAAAAATTTCAATGCTAGTCTATGTACGCATGCAGATTGACACCTTTGACTGTTTTGTAGCATCTTGCACCATGCCACATTTTTGTCAAGTAAAATATATTTTAAAAAAATGGGTCTCAGGACCTCTGTGTCATTTTGTTGCATACCATCTAGCTGTCTTTGAACACAAGAAAGTATTAAGCATGATTAATTGCATAATTTTTTTTAATCATGTTTTTTTTAATTAATGAATTGAATTGACAGCCCTGCTTGTAATGCTGTACCCCAACACTGATGATGTGTCAGATAGATTCAAGAAATGATACATGATGTAGTTTGGTTAGTTAACATAGCTGAGAGCTGTATGCATGCAACATGGGTATTTATAACCCTTACAGCAGAATGTTAGAGATTGATGGATCATCCTCTGCACAGAAAGTGAACGAGGGAGGGCAAATTAATTGAGACAGGGAGAGATCGGCGCAGTTGCTCAGACTCAAGGGCGAGTGGCCAAATTTAAGTCAGATTCCATTGAAGACGCTGTGTAGCCTAATTATTCTGGGCTTCACATCTGCTTGTGTGTCTCTGTTGCTTCTTCCGTCTTTTCAGTTTAGTGAACCTTGGAGGCCCCTGTCTGTTCTGAAGAATCCACCCACACACACACACTAGCAGACAGTAATGAGAGGCAATCCGTGAGAAAAAACGCGGCAAACTATCCACAGCCACTGCAACTTTCTATACTGTTCATTGGCAGAACGTTACCAAACTGCATTCCGCCTCCACACCTCATGTCTCCTCGCACTGCCTGTCTTCCCATGATCCCTCACTCCTCCCCAACACCCCCCATCCTCCTCAGTGAAGCGCTGATGTTTCCAGCATGGCTTCTGGGAGATGGAAGTTGTGAAAACCTCCCGATTGGCCTTGCAGAAGGAAGAGACAAACAAAAGGGAGCTGAGAGTTGTTTGAAGCCTGTTGAGAAAGAGAGAGCGAAAGAGATGGCAGAGATTGAGGAAGCTGTGGAGCAGTGGCTCAGCTGCTCCCTGGAGGGCTGGCAGAGGGTTTTTGGGCAAGGGAGGAGAGATCTGGGTTGTGAGGAGCGAGCGAGCGAGTGAAGAAAAGAGAGAAAGAGAAGCATAGCTTTGCCCTCGGTGACTGGCAGCACAAATTGACAGAACTCTGTCGTAGCCACGTTCTTCATCCAAGGCCGGGATGAATTTGTGTCGTCCCCTCTCACGCTCTTGTTAGACGGGCTCCAGAGGGAATGGCTCCGCCACGCGCCAATAAAAGAGAGCTCAAACTATGACTAAAACCGTGTCTGAGCTAAGCGGGAGAATGCTGACTTCTCTCTGCAAGCCGTTTGAAGCGAATAGTACTGGCTGGAGCATTTCTTATACTTATAGATTGGGCTCCGGGTTAAGCCTCAACCGTACAGTTTCTTATTTTCTCGAGAAAAAGAGCCCCAGGTCTGTGCTGCTACTGCAAACTCATTGTTTCTCAATGTATTACACAGCCCTTTTAGCCTCTGTTTCCCCTGGGCCGTGTCACCTTGTCCATTTCTGTGCCCTTAACTCATGCTGAGGTCGAGGTTGACTGCTGTGAGCAGTTTATCTATCGATCCCACCGGAAATCCAGCCACGTTCGAGAAAATATGCTACAAATTGCATTATGATGATGAACATTTTCCTCTGTAATGCTAATGCTATTATGCAGACAGCTCCATCAAATTCAATCAGCAAATGTGTGAGTCTAGAGCATGACTGTGTTGGAAACAGAAACACTGAGATCAGTAATTTTGTGTTTACTAAGGATCCATGATAAATTAATAACGAGGTATCTTTAAGATCATAGCTGCCATTTACTGTGAGGATGTTCACACCACTTTTTGCCATAAGCCATTTTTCCCAACTTGTTTTTTATGAGAAAATGTAATTATTTTACAAGTTGGTGATTTTGTATCAATTTGTATTAAGCTATACATAAACTTCATATTATTATTAGAAAAAAGCACAATTCTCCACACCAAACCTATCTGTCAGTGAGGTGTAAGAAGATTATATGAATAAGAATTAATCACCAATTTGACACAATTGCAGTGAGATTGTTGTTTTGTACCCACAGCTTTAGAAAATAGCTTGTGAATGTACCTAATACAGAATATGCATCTTAAAATTTTGATAATGAGCTTTCAGTTTGCTTGTTTGACATAACGAGTGGCTTTAGATGCTTGAATAATTTTTCTTTGCCAATGTTGTATATTTTTGACTTGGCAAATGCATTTTTACTTTGTGCATTCATACTATAGATCATCTGGTTTGAGTGCTGTGCTTTGTAACAGTGAGATTGTTTCATTGTAGAATTCATACACTCACAAACCCTCACAAATTGTTCCAATCATATATTTCACCCTCAAACCTCTTCACCTCCACCAGACCGTCTTCTGTCTGACAAATTCCCACATGTAGCCGAGTCTCTACATCTTCCTCACTCTCCTGGATTTCCTCTTATCTCCTCTGCGTGATATACATCCAGGCAGGAAGTTGCAGCCTCTCAGATTCTATCGCGTCCTGTGTGCCTTGTTTGAGCGAATGACTGAACCTTACCCTGTGGAAGAAAATAAGATCCGGTGCTAGACCAGAGAACGAGAAATGTTATCTCCGAGTTGGAGGGCCCAATCCACCAGTCCGTTAGTGTTTACCTGCCAGGTGACAACATGATAAGACCCTTAAAGCAGAAGAATAGCCCCTCCCACTTCTCCTATCACTTTGCCATCAAATACTCTGACTTGTATTATAAGGGCATTTAACCATTAGCAACCATTTGTACCTTAGAAATGTATAGGGAGGCACAAGAGATTGTGAAGGGCATATGGTGTGGCTTGCTCTGATTAGAAATGTTTCTATGTTCGATTTTATCTGTTTCTCTATGGCGGTTTTAAGACTCTTGTAGCATTAAAGCAGTGATCCTCAAATCTGGCTCGAGAGATCCACTTTCCTGCAGTGTTTAGCTCCAAGCCTGGTCATACTCACCTACCTGTGATTTTCTAATGATCTGAAGACATTGACTACGCTTACATGGACAACAATACTGTAATTTTGATATGATTAAGACACTACTCTGATTAAGAATCTACCATGTAAACAGATATTTTTGATTACCTTAATCCACAGTCATAATCGAAGTAATCACAAATCGAATTAAGATGTGGAGTATTCCAATTTTAATCGCATTATTTAAGTGCAGTACATATATGTATACATCTTAATCACACTATTACCGTCGTGAAGGACTCTTCACCACATTTTACGACAGGATACACACACGGTGATAAAAAAATACTTTCATAAAATTAAAAATGAAACACACAAAACTATATATGGCATCATCACGAAGATGAACCATATGTTGCACGTGAAATTCTGGGTTGGAAGTTGGATGGCGTCAGGTGGGGACGTAATCTATTTACTATAACATGTAAAACAGGAACATGAAAGGAATATTCTAAAAGCAACTCATGTAAACACCTTAATCATAATATTGTTTTATTCAGAATAAGGTAAATAATTACTAATGTCCATGTAAACATAGTCACTGATTAGCATGCCTCAGATTTTTGAGCCAAGTGGATTTTCAGCTTCCAAAATATAAAAAATAGCCGAATTATATTTTCAATATTCGATACAATCACACCGCTGAGCCAGAGACAGAAGCGTTTTTACAGTGCTGCATTATAACCAATCACACGATGCTGTTGAGCTTATGAATGCAATGGCCAATCAGAGGTGTTCAGAGGAGTTATCACTAAAATGCCGGTGTTTTCTTCATTCGCTCACTGACTGAATACCTCTTTCTGGCGAATTCTCTCGTTAGAAGAGAAGCTTCAGTGGTTTTAAAGGGAGTTTTTGAGAGAGCTTGAACTCTAGACTGTCAGTGAAAATGTGCTTCGATAATATAAATGTTCTTTGCTCTCTTTCTGTACAATGAAAGTGTTATGATAAGTGGTCTAGCCTAATTTACAATGTTTTTATTCATTTTAACTTTCAGTGTTAATTTCACATTAAATATAAAGTCAGTTGTATTAAAACTATGTTATGGCATGACACCCATATCTGTTACTTAAGTAAACAGACAGATTTTAATGCATAGTTAATAGATTACATTATTAGATAACTTTGACCATTGCCCAGATCAACTAACATAATCTATACAGGTGATAATTTAGATATTTCATGATATAGGTAATGCGTTTAAAAGAAAAAAAAACAAAAAAAAAACATAATAAAATAAGTGCTATTGTGGCTGCTGTGTATCAAATGACAACCCCCCACACACACACACACACACACTTGTGCCCCCTCAAAAAAAAAAATAGTTCATGGCATCCCTGAAGGAGAGGATACTCTTATCATCCACCACTGTTGTTCTCTGTAGACATCCAGACCTTTTTATGTTGCTGAGCTCACCAGTGAGTTCTTTTTTTTCTCAGAATGTACCAAACTACTGATTTGGCCACTCCTAATGTTCCTGATATCTCTCTTATACATTTGTTTAGTTTTTTTTTGTTTTGAATCCTAACAATTGTCTGTTTCACTTGTATGGAGAGATCGTTTGGCCGCATGATGTGGGTACACAGCAACAGCTTCCAAATGCAAATCACACATAGAATCATTTCCAGACATTTTACCTGCTTAATTGATGGAGAAATAATGAAGGAATAGCCCACATCTGTTCACAAAATGGCTTTTGAGTTATCTGTCCCAATTACTTATTGTCCTTTGAAAAAAGGGGAAGGTACATATTAAAGAGCTGTAATTCCTTAACCGTTCCTCCAATTGTGATCAAATCAAATCAAATCACTTTTATTGTCACATCACCACAGCACAAGTGCCTTGGTGAGTGAAATTCTTATGAGCGTGCTCCAGACAGTGCAAAAAAAACAACAAACAATTTACATATGGACAGACAGTGCAAAAAAAACAAACAATTTACATATGGACAGACAGTGCAAAAAAACTGCACTGGAGCATTTACAGTGCTCCAGACAGTGCAAAAAAACAACAACAATTTACATATGGACAGACAGTGCAAAAAAACAACAAACAATTTACATATGGACAGACAGTGCAAAAAAACTGCACTGGAGCATTTACAGTGCTCCAGACAGTGCAAAAAAACAACAACAATTTACATATGGACAGTACATATTTACAGACTGTACAGAAGACAATGTGCAAAATACACATACATATACTCAGTACACATAGTGTACTATAAAGACACAGTCAATTATCAGCGACACTTTATACACCGTATGGGCACATCTACATTATGTACACTATCTATACATTATGTAGTCTATACATAGTAATAATGTGAGGTGCAACAGATTATAAATTGAAGAATACCCTATAAATTGATGAGAATACCCTCAAATTAAATCTCATTATATAACTGTAACTTGAATGTTTTGGACAACAGCTAAAATAAAACAAAATGTGCTGTATATATTTCATATAAATGTTGTAAACATTAAATTCATTAAAAATCAAGGATAAAATCCTGTTTTATATAAAAATGCTAAACAGAAAACCAGTTTTAAACAAACAAAATGTTATTTGATCATCAAATCAGCATAATATAATTATTTCTGAAGGATTATGTGGCACTTAAATTCAGCTTTGCCATGAAAGGAATAAATTGCATTTTAAAATATATATTTAAAAAGAAAACAGTTGTTTCTGACTGTAATAATGTTTCACAACTATTTACACTGTATTTTTAATCAGTGAGGTGAGTTTAAAACAACTTGGCGAGTTCAAACAACTTTTTAAAAATTACCAATCTAAAAATTTTGTGTATTAAGAAATTATCAATGTCAATGTAATTAGTATTGAAATTTGAGTCGAGTATTTTAAGTGTCCATTTATTTGTAAATGCATCAATAATCAACTTGTTATATTTGAGAATACATTTTTGATAATATGCTTGTGATCAGGTTTGCCTTCAGATCATAAAATAACAGTTTAATGGGTTTACATGATTTTGCACATTGCCATGTTAAGCATAATTGACATAGGATTGCGCATGCAAACATGCTCAATAAAGCACTGTGTGATTAGAAAGAACACTCATATTGCCTTTATTAATTTTCTACACTAAACATAATTCAAATAGAGAGGGAAAAATTATGTGATTATCACAGTCCAATTTGATATTGATGAATTCACAAAGAAAGCCAATGAAGCACAAAAAATACTTTGTTTTAAACATAATTACAAATCAGTCTGTGCAGAAGGGAGCTGCTGTTTTATTTATGCTCATCCAGTTGTTGTTGTTTTTCCCCCACCATGCTGAACAGAGCTGCTACCAGTCATGTTATTGTCAGCTTGTGTCTTCTGGATGTCTCTATTGATCTGAGAAGTGGTGTTACTGGAATCCTGTTGTGGCCCCAAGCAGATACATGCTGAATTGGCTGCGACCAACTGGCAGCTGAAAATCTGGAGGGATGAAGTGCGGCCAGAGGCAAGAAAAAAAGTGAGCAGAACCACACGATCACATGCACTTTTAATTAAGCACAGTCTTTGAGGGTTTTTTTAGCATCTGTGTGCATCAAGCTCAGAAGAAAAGCAATATGGTATTACCTGCGGGATGGTGTCTGGGCTAGACAGAAGTCTGCTGTCGATACTCAGGAACAGTCTGTGAAATATTGTTAAGGGGACATCATACACAAAAATAACAGGGCTTTTCTAGTGACAGAGGCCCCACTGGGGACATTATAGTTAAGAATGTGGGGGTGAGAGAGGGATAAGGAAAGAAAGAGATGTTGTAAACATTCATATCCCACTTGTTCTACTGATATGCATGCACAGGTGTATTTTAAAACAGTCTTGTATTATCATGAGTGCCAGTGAAAGAGAGGACACCACATAACCAAAACACTGTGATGGCTGGAGGACTTTACTCTGCTGACGTCTGGGCTGGTCTCCGCTGAGCTGTGGGCTCTGGGACTGGTGTACTCACACCCCTTGTGCCCACCTTCTCCACCCACACAGCCCGTCCTGTAGACGGAAGAAGAAAGAGAGGGAGGGATGGACTCTTTGTGAATAATTTATTCCACTCCTGTGCATGACTGCTAGTGTGTAACCAGGCAGAAAGAGGATAACAGAGGCAGGACAGTACCAGCTCCGACTAACAGAATGACCCACTAGCATGATAAAAAAAACAAAAAACATATATATCACACACACACACACACACACACATGTTGGTTTTATGGTTTACGGGACTTTCCATAGGCGTAATGGTTTTTATACTGTACAAGCTGTATGTGCTATTGCCCTACACCTACCCTACACCTAAACTTAGCCCTCACAGGAGACGGTGCATTTATATTTTCCCTCAAAAAAAATCACTCTGTATGATTTATAAGCATTTTAAATTATGGGGACACTGAAAATGTCCTCATAAATCACCTTCTCCTTGTAATACCTATGTCATACCCATGTCATTATACAAATTTGTGTCCTCATAAACCACATAAACATGCCCACACACACACACACACACACACACACACACACACACACAGTGCGTGCATAATTATTATTAAAGTTAATATTCTGGATTTTTTTTCTCAAGCATAAATACCAATTTCAAAACACATCTATCCTTATAACTACAATTCATTTTGTATTTAATCATATATCTATGTATGTGTGTGTGCGTGTATGTGTGCATACACATACAGAATATATATATATATATATATATATAATTTTTTCAGGACAAAATTTATTTAATATAAATGTGAAATCTGTGTCTGTGTTGTAAACTGTGCGGCTTAAGGAAATTAACTCTTGGAAATTAACTTAAAGGCTGAAACGGACAAGAAGACAGAAAAGAAACAAAAAAAAGAAAAAAATGGGGTAGAATTTTCACTCTAAATTACTATTAAAGTTCACAAACAATTACAAAGAATGGCATGTAACATATTGAATTAAACACAATTTTAATAAAATAAATGTAGATCGTAGTCCAATAATATGTGTGTGTGTGTGTGTGTGTGTGTGTGTGTGTGTGTGTGTGTGTGTGTGTGAGAAAGGGATTTGGGGTGCGATTCCCAAAAGCTATCAACTATGGTCGCAAATTCCTTCGTTACCAATAGAGTTCAATGGAACTAATATCCATAGTTTGCTAACGATTCTTTTGGGAAATGCACCCCAGGGTTGATTAACAAGCATTCTAAGGAGTGCAATTCTTTTACCAGAAATGCATAGCTCTAAAGTAGCTCCAGGTCTGTCAAAACAATAAATATTTGTCCTTACAGCCTACAACAGCAAAATAACCAAAACCAACAAAAATCTTGACAAAGAAAAACAAATGCGATCAACAAAGTATGTTTTTCCTACTAAATTACCTTTTATTTTCTATGCAAAGTGTGCTTGCTTTCTCCCGTTCTCTCTGTCTCTATCTACATGCACACATATACAGAGACATGCAAATAGAGCGTTGTTTTCAGTGCTACCCCACAGCTTGTCAGTAATATAGTTTGCAACTGAAAAGCTAGATGACATTTCTAAGTATGTAGGTAATAACATCACTGTTTTTGAAACAGATCAACTTACTGTTTTGTTATTAATAGAGACTCCGCTGCTGAATAATCTTGAGAGATGCTCAGACTTATTTTATTGTTTTGTCTTACAGGAAAGTTGATGTTTGAGGAAGCGTACATGTGTTTTCTAAGCACTGACTAAACATAAAGCATGTAAACAGTTCTGGAGCAGTTTTATTTTTTGTAGAGTGAGACTAATCTTGATGCTGCACAGTTCCCTTATGTCACTCTGCAGAGAAATCAAGGTCAACTTGGACCTCCCGCTGGGTGATAAAAGGTCTCTACCTGCCCACCACACAGCTGGATGCCAGATGCAGATTATAATCAGGCCACGTCCTTCTACTCCTGTTCTCTGAGGAAGATTTGTAGCTATGCTGTCAGACACCTGTATATTCAAATCATATTCATTCAGGGAGAAAGAAAAAAAAGCTCAGAGATGATTATTTGATAGGAGAATCTATTAATGAGTTTAGATTTGACACACGAAGGGATTTGATGCAGAATGAGATATGGCGTATTATCTGCTGCTGCCGGAGAGGAAGATGTGCCAGAGTTTCTTAGGAGAACGAATAAGCTCTCATTCACTAAAGCCCTAAGTCTTTCAGAATTATACGTAGGATGTCAAGATGTCTGTTACATTAATGGGAAAATGACCATGCGAGGGCAGGCTGGTCCCAGTGCTACAGAAAGAAAGCGTGGGCAAAAGTTGATGGGGAAGTCACGACTGCATACTTGTTTCCTGTCTCTCTGTGAGACATTTTTTGTTGATAAATCCTACTGAATAGTCGTTATTGCCCTTCAGAAGATTGCATGGAAAGACAAAGGTGACCATGGGTGATTCTAGAATGTGTGAGTATTTGTGAAAATGTGTCGTTGTTATCTAATTAATTAATTAATTGGAAATTTATTGGAATAAATTAAAAACACGGTCTGTGTTTGACTCAGTATGATCACTTTGTTCAAAAGTTCAAAGCAGAAGTCATTTTTTATCATTATTTGTTTGTGTGTTTAGCTATTGGGGATATTTTTTGCTATTTTGAGTGACAGACACCAAACTTGAACTAGGCCCCTTTCAAGCCACTGTTTTTAAGTTTGTTAGCATGAGCACAAAAGTACATGGTTCACGTCTTTTAATAAGAAATTTGTAAGAACCACAAATGGCCAGTCTTATGTCTTATGGTTTGTCTACGGATCTCTTGAGCTGTTAAATACCTGAGAGCATTTTGGCTACCAATTTCCACATGTAGATAAATGACAAATTGGAACCATAAATCACTAGTATAACAAAACTATACAGCAACTTAATAAATGGCTGGCTTTCAGGCGAGAGACGGATCTCAAGGGTTTATAAAACTCCAGCCTTAATGTGGCAAGGAGACATGTCAGTGCTTGAGAAAATATACATGCCATTCTATATCACTTACCCTGCTGTCATGCGAGGGAGTGCCTGTCTCCAAAGGCACTATGCTATCAAAGTCATCCGTCACCTCCGAGAGGGACGTATGCTCGGTGCCACGACATTTTGCTTGCTTTGCTCATCTTCGCAGTGGGCAGTGTGAGCAGATTGCATTACCAAAAGCACTCATTGAGGAGAAAGCTCTTCATATAATCCAATTTCTGGCAGAGTGTGGCGGCCATTCATCTGCACATAGTTGGAGGGTGGGGAGGGTGGGGAGTGTGTATCGTACGACTGTCCCGCCTGAGTCCACTACTCATCCTGTTTCACTGATTACTTCTATATAGACAATTCACACACATTCAACCTCTTTCTTCTGTCTGATTCATGACTGATAGCACTGGGTATCTGGTACTAAATCCTGTCAGAAATGTTGAACAATTGCTACTACAGTACCCTGAAAAATAATTGTTTTTGTCCTATCTACACCTAAAAGGTGCATGGCTATCTTAACATGCTATTATGCATCATTTAATGTTAGAGTACCTTTGATAAGTGGTTCTAAAACTTTTTTGGTGGTGGGTCACTGTAGCAGTAATTAAAATATAAACGTTACAAATTTAAATTTTTATTTAAATTTTGTATACAAAAAAATACAAATTTGTCAAAAAACAAAAGTTGTGTATAAATCTTTCATATCTTGAAATGTCTTCTCAGTTCCCAAATAGGATGTTTGTTGTTCACATATTAGCATCATGAGTTTCTGTGTTTGTTTAGTTCCCATGCCCTGGAGGCAAATTGCTTTACTTTCCAGCTTGTTTGTATTTCCAAGGGTCTTATTTAGCATCCTTTATCATCCCTGTCTTGAGCTACCGATTCATATTTTTTACAGACATTATTTAATGGTTTAATGGTTATTTCTTTGAAATTAAGTAGACTTAAATTGACCTAAATTATCCTGCTGTTTGGTAGCAATGGAAAACGTCTCGGTTACGTATGTAACCCTCGTTCCCTGAAGGAGGGAACGGAGACGTCACGTCGGAGGACCGACGAATTGGGATCTCGCTTAGAGAGACCAATCTACTTCGAGTGTAAACTAAACGAGCCAATGCACATTGGCATGCAATTATTGCATCCAGCTGCCACTGATCACAGCATGAGCATAAGTAGGCAGCAGGTGCAGCGCATATTCAGGTTTTCGCTGAGGAGCCGAACCGGGATCCGGCCGCTCAGCGGTGGTACAGGAGCCGTGGCGACAGGACGTCTCCGTTCCCTCCTTCAGGGAACGAGGGTTACATACGTAACAGAGACGTTCCCTATCACGTCGGAGGACCGACAAATTGGGATCCCTACCAAAAGGCCATGGATACTGCCCCTTCCAGTTTCCCGTGGAGGCCTCATGTGCCGTTATTTTTTGTCGCAGGTTAGGGCCCCCATAGGAAGATAAGTTACTGTTACTATGGCACTACCCACTCAGTAGGACTGGATAACACTGGGAAAACGTACCCGTTCAGCTTAGAACTGGAACGTTGCGGAAGCCCTTACCTTCCCGAGGGAGGTTCAGAAGCAGTTAGACATATGGACAATACTCAGATGCATATGGAAGATTGGAGGTGATCGTAACCCTCTTGGAAGTAGCAGGAAGTCTGCCGGGAAACACGGGCTCTAAGGCTATACTGTGGAATTTACACATATGGGATCCGAATGGCCTCTACATATGGAACCCAAGCCTCTACTGGTTCTCACGGATTCATCGAGTGAGGGCCTGGCACCGGATGCTCCACTACATCCGGCTGCCGAGGGGACGGAGGAGCTCGACAGGGTCTACAGTACGGATTCTCTGGAGCAGTTTTTAGCAATCCCACCTGAAACCGGAGCCCCTCAGTGCTTCTACCCGTTTAAGGTGAGAACACAGGAGGAAACCGGTTCCACACGAAGGCTATAGAATCTATCAAACGTGTTAGGGGTCGCCCAACCCGCAGCCCTACAAATATCTGTCAGCGAGGAGGACGCCACACTTCTTGTAGAGTGAGCTCTCAACCTGAACGGGTAAGGCACACCCTGTGCCTGATAAGCCAGGGTGATGGCATCCACTATCCAGTGGGCCATCCTCTGCTTGGAGACGGCATTCCCTTTCTGCCGGCCTCCATGACAGACAAAGAGCTGGTCTGAGGTCCTGAAGCTTTGCGTCCTCTCAACGTAGTATCTCAATTCTCGGACGGGATAAAACAAAGGGTGGAGACAGTATAAGGACACACTTGCAATCGCAACTGACCGCCCACCGGGGACCCCAACCCCTAGCTGCACCACCAAGGGTGGTGAGGGAGGAGGAGTTTGCAGGTCGGTTTCTGGCAGTAAAGGTGCCGTCCACGACCTGTAAGCTCCTCATGCACGTCCGGAGAGAGGCACCGGGGCAGGGCACTGAGAACCAGCACAAGCTACCCGAGAAACCAGTCATCCAACCTCGAGGGTTCGGGACATGGTGGCTTTCTCCACTCGAGCCCTACCCTTTCGGCGGCCCGAAAGCATAGCCGTCACTTCCAGATCAGACTCCGGCATTGCTACCACCGAGCAGCAGCAGCCGAATCGTCCTCTCCAGAAGCTCCAGCTCACCCTCCGATGCAGCGATCGACATCTGGTCGTCGGGAGGAGTGCCAAGGACACTGCTGGTATGCTCCTTTTAGAGGGCCCAGCACGTTCCATTGGCAGCTCAGCTGGTTGCGGAGCGCAAGAGGAGCGATGGTCCCTTGAGGGTTTGCCACCACTGTAATCCTCAGACCAGCCGTGCTACCGCCTGAAATAGACCTCGCCTGTCTGCAGCCATGACGAGAACTAGATCGAGACGGAGGCAACAGCTCCGCCCCTTTGTCGAGGTAACGGAGCCTGGCCGCAACTCCGAGATGAGCATCCACAGTGAGAAGATGACTCATCCACGAACGCCACCTCAGCGTGCTTACTGCCCAGGCACGTGAGGCAACAATCGTGACCATCACCCAGCGCCAGGCAACGACCGCATCCAAAAACGCACGGGTGACACGTTGTCTGAAGCAAGACCCAACTCGTCTTTATAAAGACGCAACGTCAAGTTTGCCAGATGCAACGTCGTCTTTAAAAAGATGTACCCGTGAATGCTCTTTTAGGGAAAAAACTATTTTAGCGTGCTGAAGCGCACAGGGGAGATGGTCATCTGCAACACTAACAGGGGTAGTGCAGCCTGATGTGTGCAGTCCACTCGACATGGGAAGAACCACCGCCGCTGTAGTGCCGCATACAACCAGCACGAGAGTCTTCAAGAGTGAGCTCAACTCGTTGAATTCACTGCGTTCAGCAGAAGTCAGGAGCAGAACGATGTAACCGCCGGCTCTGAAGCGAAAAGCTGAATATGCGCTGCACCTGCCGCCTACTTATACTCACGCTGTGATCAGTGGCAGCTGGATACAATAATTGCATGCAATGTGCATTGGCTCGTTTAATTTACACTCAAGTAGATTGGTCTCTAAGCGAGATCCCAATTCGTCGGTCCTCCGACGTGACGCCGAGAGTGACCGAATGATAGGGAATATTATTAGTCAATGCACTAAATGACTGGAATTTATTTTTTTATTAATTCAATGTTGCTCATTTAATGTTAATTCAAAATGTGCTATTAGTCAATTATTTTAAATGTATTTATTTAATCAGTGACATTCCACATTAATATTACATAGAATCAGTGTAAAATGAGCCAGATTTGGCCAAAATAGCTAGTTTTCATATATAGTCCCTGTGCAGGTTGATGGAAAAAGCAAAAACAAAACAAAATCAATACATTAATACAACATGATTAGGATCCTTATAAATGTTTGCAATTTCTGAAAATTTCTCTGAAAGCAAATGATAATTGACTTAACATTCTTCTCAATTGTATATTAAAAATAATCCTAACTTATAGCTCAAACATTAAATCATAACCATAATTTTAACTAATTATTACTAAAATTATAAAATCTATTACCTAATTAGAACAAAAATCTATTTGTTTTAATAATTTTTTTATCAATTCGTGGACCACTTTGAATTTGGTGTGGCTTAGATGGACGTAATCAGACGCTAATTGTAGAAGCATCGGGACGCAGTGGCATTCTGCTCCAATGGTTTTCATATTCCTCCGTTTCAGGTCACGAAGCGGGACAGTCGAGAGCATCAGGATATAAAGACGATCACGCACCTTCCGTTAGCGTTGTCTAACAGAGCTCCATTACTGGAGCCTTTTCGCCTGGCAACAGCTGTGAGGCTGGGCCGCTTGCCATCCTCATATTGATCGGGTCTGCACCCGCCTCCATTAGTGCCCCTGCCTGCCCCCTGAAGGAGGCAGACTGTCTGTGGGGAGCTATCACTGCCAATAAATTACCATACAGGAACAGTGTATCAGAGCACATACTGAACAACTTTACCTGCAGCGGTTTCATCTCAAAACCCTGTTCAGGTTTATGTTTTGTGAAATGCTTCAGAAATGAATGAGGATGAGTTTTTTAGTTTGCGTTTGGTGTGACGTGCATGGCTGGCTCCATTTGCACTGACCCGGATGCACATACAGAGACACACATGCTCAGAGAGCCGGGTTGAAGTCTCATTAACATTTTATAACCTTCCTCCCTCTGAAGTTCTTTTTTCAATGGGGCCTAATTACTACATGCATATTGATTCAACCCTTCCTTACACTTCCTGGGTGTAGTATCATCTACCCAAATCAAATCAAGCAGCTCAGCAACCGACCCTTGTATCTCATCTCATCACAATGGCCTCGGCGCTGGCCCTTTTGAAGACTGCAACGCGTGAAATGCAGTTTAAAAGCACTCAGATATAGTCTATATGCATGTAAAGCAATATGGGGAAGTTATTTAAATGGGGTAAAGTTAATGCCTTTGTTGTAAAAACTAAGAATTGTGGAGGCAGCTGAAGTGAATCAGGATTAAGGGCTGAGGAGATAAACCTCTTTTCGGCCGTAATAAGGCCTGATTACCTCTGATGACTGTGCTATAAATTAATGCCTGAAATGCCAGAAATGCATAAAAAATGACAGTTAAACAGGAGCAGAGCTCATGAACCCAGCGGCCTTGAAATCCCTGATAAGCACAGCTGTGTTTAATTTGTTGGTGTCTGTGCATGTTTAAAAAGCTCTGGCAGAAATTGACCGGTGCGCACACATGCAAACAGACATTAATGCAGCAATCGGGTAATGTGGATTTCCTCTATGTAAAATTGTGATGCACAAAAATAGCACATAATAACAAAGAGTGCAGAAAAACTGAACCCCATACAAATAACATGTTTAGGTAAAAATGTGCGTATATTAATAGAGCAATGTCTTTGTGCATTGATGCTGTGATACTGTAGTCAGGTTTTCAGCATTTTTAACCACCTCGATTTTTTAATGGGTTTCTGGTTTCTGTGAATTTTGACAAGAACAAAAGTACAAATATTTCCTGTAGTCTGTCAGTTAATAGGAGGCTGTAAAACTTAATTTATAATAATTAGTGGAGTCATTTAACTGATCAAAAATACAGTAAAAATTGTATATTGTGAAGAATTAATTTAATTGTAATATAATAATATTATACATATTTTAAATAATTACACAAACAGTGAGTCATGCAGGATTTAAAGGGGTCATCGGATGTGACATGCACTTTTACAAGTAGTTTGAACTGAAATGTGTGTTGGCAGTGTGTGTGCACAACCACCCTATAATGATAAAGGTCCACCCAGTGTTTTTTTTTTAATCTTGTTAAATAATTTCCCCGTTCTCATATCAAGCCATTCTCAGATGTCTGTCTGTGTGACGTCACATGGACCCAGGCCCCTCCCACGATTGTTGATTGACATTAGCGTTTTACCTTAGACCCGCCCTGAGTGAGCTGTCATTAGTCCGCCATTGTTTCAACACCGGAGCAGATGTAGACAAGAATGTCTCCTAAGCGATTGAGGTGTTTTGTTGTTAGATGTAACAATGAACATAGCAGTCATCATTTACTCCCGACATCTGAGCCACTGAAGACAATGGATTTATTTTGTTTTTGAAGGGAATGCGTCCTGATCTACCAAAATGAATGTTCGCACAAATCATTTGTGATCCAGCTTCACCTCCAGAAGTAAGTATAAGGTTCTTTTATGAATCTTTGCAAATTGCCTTTCCTAATAACATGCTAGTTAGCAAGTTCCGTGGCTAAAGTAAATAAGAACGGCTCGTCACCCCACGGAAGAGAGGGTCGGGTCAGCTGAGCTCATTTGTATTTAAAGGAACATGGACTAAAACGGCTTGCTGAAAACTGATTTTTAACAAGGTAAAAAACTTCAAGAAAAATTTCAACCAAAATTCGAGAAATTTCAACCAAAGTATGTTATAGACTTGTCATTAAGACCCTAAAGCAGGGGTGTCAAACTCAATTCTTGGAGGGCCACAGCCCTGCAGAGTTTTGTTCCAACCCTGCTCCAGCACTCATAATATGCTGTTTCAATTAAGCCTGAAGGACTTGATTAGTTGGATCAGGTGTGTTTAATTAGGCTTTGGCCCTCCAGAAATTGAGTTTAACACCCCTGCCCTAAAGGATCACATCAATTTGTGGAAAATGGGCATCCAATGACGCCTTTAAACATGACATTTTGAAATAGAAAGATTCTAATAGTATTTTCTTGTAAAACATACTTCTATAATCTTTTTTTATACAGAGAATACTGATTTTATACTGAATACTGAAAACATTTACAATCATCAATGTTGAAACCATTTGTGCTGCTATTTTTGTGGTATCACAGTTTCTTCTATTCATCTTCTTTCATGAAAAGCAAGTTTAAAAGCAACACTATTTATTTGAAATAGAAATCTTATATCTTAAATGTATATGATATGTGCAGTTTTCTCCTGCCTATCTTATGCTTAACAACTCTCAAGCATTTTTTTCTCTCTGACTGAGATCATCATCAAAGTTATTATGCATCTAAACATGACTATTACTGCCTCCGGCCACGCTGGATTCTTCTCAGCAGGCAGCATTATAGCTAAGAAAATTCAGGAGTAGCGATGGTGGTGCAAGGAGAAGATGGAGTGGTAGCTTTTACCAGGTACCATAAATTTCAGTGCCATGAAATAGGAAGCAACTACCCAGCTGCCAGATGTTTGCAAGGCTTCATATATGGCAACATGAATAACGAGAGGCACTTGGAGGGAACTCAATTTCTTTAGCTTTACAAGGTAGCGCCTATATATGTGCTGAGAGCTGGAGGCGAGAGTGAAGGCCTTGTGGGAGGGCCAGGAGGATTTGAGCCACTCTGGAGACTCTTGCTATGGAAGATGCAGCTAGTGAAGTTGATGAGAGGAAAGGAAGTGAGAGCGAGACCATCACATCAAATCCTACTGCTGGGTCCCCGACGAAGGCTTCCCCTCAAATGTGGGTAATTGCTTTCCTCCCCAACACATCCTGCACCTTCCTCCTTCCCTTTATTCTGAGCCGATCTCCCAATCTCAAGCATGCACAAAGAAGCGCTGTGGAATAATGTAGCGCAAATGTCATCCTGCTTATCAGGGTGTTGGCACTGGGGCTGAGGAGTCATCCGGCGCTTTCATACATAACAACCCTTCAGAATCAGACAGAGGGATCTGTCGGTCTGGAGCGATGGAATGTGACAGGCTCCTGTCAGAGCGATGGATTTCCACATTTGCCCGGGTCCAGTCTGAGAAATAAAAGAGAAAGATACTTTCTTGCAGTTTCTCTCTCTTTAGCTTTTTACTTTCTTTCTTTCTTCCATATATAGAAGGAGGAAACGTATAATTAATTCGTCCCACATTTTTTATATTATTTTCTTCCCCGTAAGTGGGGGTAATTACATACTAATGAGTGGTACAATGAAGCACGCTTCTCCATCACACCAGTCTTTGCCTGCCAGCCAAGTAGAGAGAACTGGGCCGCGATCTATGGATGTCCCACACTGTAAACATTTGCAGCTTATTATTATGCAACTAGATAGACATGCATGGATTTTTCACCTAGGGTTCTTCGTATCTCGTTTAATACTTCTGAGATGATTTGAAAGATGCCAGATCTTCTAATCGTGATAACTGATCTCTGGCTAATTTGGTTCTTCCAATAAATTTGCGGATTTGATTCAAATATCTGGATTAAGTTGTCTAAAATTACTTCGCGTTCTTGTGTTTCCCGAAGATGGCAGATGTATCGATACTCGAAACCACAATCAGCAATGCAGCGATTGGCTGAAATTGATTTTAAGTATCAATTCTGCTTAAAAAGATGCAATCTAATCCTGTTTACAGGTGTAAGCTTACAGACCTGTTTCTATGACAGCAACTCCGGGATGAGCTATGAAGAACCAACCAATCCAAGATCAAGCAAAATCGTCAACAATCAAATCCAGCTAGCTTAGTTAGCGATATATGAAGAACAGACCCCTGGACTTGCTAGCTGAATTTGTTTATGATTTCATATTTGAAGTTTGTTTCAGAGTTGTCGTCAAAGCAACAGGTCCATATGCTCCAACCTGTTCAAGAGCAGGTTTATTTACCATAGATTGTGTCTCCATAATTTGAGGTGAAATCAGAAGTCTGTCTTAGCAATAGTCAATCCATTCTTATGAGAGTACCCTGTTGAATCAGTTAAGTATTATAAATAATAATAATTATTAGCAATTTTAAATAATTTATAATTTACTTTGTGAGGTTATAGCCTAGCCTATAGCCTTTTATATGTTACAAAGGTAACAGTTTAACCTCATACATTTTGTGGAGCCTTACATACTTGAAGCTATATAACTTAATTAATGCATTTTGTCAAGGATTGTGCTTTAATAATTTTTTGCCGGAAATGCACATTAAAGAGTGCTGTCTGTTGTGTCATTAGAAAAGTTTAGCTGGCATTTATACATTTATTATGATTTTGTTTCCTGACCACATAAGAACTCAGGCAATTAACGAGCACTTTTCTGTCAAAGTGCAGTTAAATTATTACAAACTCAAAAAGTTTGAAGTTCAAAAACTCCAATATTGACATTGAAAACACCAGAAATTTGTTGAAATGCAAAAAACAGAGGCACAATGACAAAGGGAATAATATAAAATGTAATAACTTATTTTTCTGCAATTTTCTGTCAGATTTATCTTTGTTTTTGGCTTTTTAGCCTTCCTGATAATGTTTGGGGTTCAGACACACTCTCCGTTTAAATCTAGATTAAAGACACATCTCTTTAGCCAAGCATTCATATAATGCATCCCATAATCTTGTACTGCAGGTATATCTGATCAAACGCACATTATTATGATTTAGCTTGGGTTGAACAATTAATTTTTGCTTGGATGGAACAACAGCTATGCTAATTATGTCTCTATTTGTATCTCTGTTTCTGCCATGGGATTAACATCCAGTGGTAACTAGGAATTACACAAGCTTCAGTCTGGATCCAACCCTTAAATGATCTGAGATGACCGAACACCTGAGAAGAGATGATGCCAACCCCTCAGAGGAAGCCAACCCTCAGACAATATACAGAATTAACCAAATTTTGCCATAAGTTAAATATATTAAGTTTCTGCAATATATAAATCTATTGTAGAAACTTAATTTCCTGTAAAGCTGCTTTGCAATGATCTTAAAAGGCGCTAAACAAATAATCTTGAATTGAATTTTTATGCTATTTTTGTATGTGTTTTATATTGTATTTTCTGTATATCTCAGCTTTACTTTAATTTGAGTTAGGTTTAAAAAATATTTAAGGTTTACTTTATTGCTATTCAGCACTTACATACAGGTGTACAGGGAAAACGCAAACTATTTTATCATTGGTGCATCTAAAATGATCATAAGTAGATTCCTGTTTTGTTTTTATTCACTATTAGTTTTAGTTGTCATGCCTTATACCACAGATTGTTTCATTAGCCCATGATGACACCCAATACATTGTCAGAAAATGCATTATGCTCAGAATAAAACCAAATTACCATCACAGCATACTGCAATACAACTAAATGTGCTATACAGTAAATGTGCCATAGCTGCTGCCTTTACCAGTAAATTGTAAGATCACTCTGGCATCTCCTGGGCATTTATGACTCAGCAGCAGTGTTGACTTGAACCACTCAGGTTTAGTCATTCACAGATGTTTGTTTGAGGCAGTATGTAGCAACTGCTTCATAGTATGTGATACTAATTTATTTTTTGTTATTGTGGCGCTATTTAATGGACTTCCACTTTGTTGCACACCAGTTCTTCATTTTCCTAGCTAACCACCACACTTGATTGACCATTTAAGATTGTATGTTATTTTTACATCGTTACATAAAAACAATATAATAGCCTGTGGTGGCCAAATGAGACCAACATTATCCCTTCCACTATTAACTGCAAGTATGAAAACTAAAATCCTTTTTTCTCTATAATTCAATATGTTTTTTATTGGTGTTGTAGCACATAATATGATAATAGTCTTGCACTGGGCAACTCTTTTCTGTACCATATGATGCTTTCCTGCTTTAGTGGGCCACACTGATTGTAGTGTCACATTATCCTCTATTATTATTCAGCTTTTGCAGTGTTCTTCTCAGCCATTACTGTGTAAATAGTTTACATTATTGTATTGCACATGTCTGCATTTAGCTACTTCCCTTTCAGCTCCTGTGCTGAACACAATTACCACTAGTCTGGCTGTTTGGACAGTAATTTGAATAGTGTGTAAGTGTGTGTTCAATGTCTGTGGGAGTTAAGGCCGTGGACTGTGAAGTGCTTGAAATCTGTTGTGGGGTCAGGATCAAACGGTGGACGGTTACGGTGGTGCTTTGTTAATAACAAACATGGCTGGCACAAGCCAACTCATTAATTTCAGGTGGTTTGCCATCCCATTAATGGTGGGGTGATAAAATTAAAGTGCACTGTGATTGCATAATGGATGCACTTTTTGTCTGCAATGCTTTGGTGCATTACTTGTTATTCCTCCTGTTTAGTGTAATAATCGTACTCCATTTCCATTAGAGTGTTTTACAAGCATTAAAATAATCAGTTTTTCTCTGTTTTTGCTAAGATTTATGTATTTTTAATTTATTTTATGCTCACCAAGGCTGCATTTATTTGATCATGAAATACAGTAAAACAGCAATTTTTGAGAAATATTGTTACAGTTTAAAATAATGATTTCTGTTTTAATATATTTTAGAATGTAATTAATTCCTGTGATGGCAAAGTTGAATTTTCAGCAGCAATTACTCCAGTCTTCAGTTTCATATGATCTTTCAGAAATCATTCTAATATGCTGACCTGACAAGAAACATTTTCATAATCACACAATATTTTTTGTGGAAACCATAATATATATATTGATGATATATTGGCAATATATTAAATTTAGTGCATCCTTGCCTAAAATTATTTCTTAAATGTATTTAAAAAATGACCCTAGACTTTTGAACTTAGACGTCTGCATTCTGTACAATCTTTGCCATACTGATTATCAGCCATTAGAAAGCTGTATTACTTTATATTGGATATTGGATGTATTTCACCCATTTGCTGGACGTTTTAATTGTTTTCATGACTAGATTAGGTTTACTATCATCTAACTTTAATTTTGATTCTTTAAAAACACAGATTTATTAAAATTGTTGAATGTTATTCTCAAAATTAATAGCGTTTATCATTACATTATGATGTGATATCTAAATTAACTTAAAGCATTTAAAACAATGATTTAAAATAGTATAGTTATGTTAATATCTGTCCTTTTTTGGTTATTGTGTATAATATGAAACTAATTATAATTTGTTTATAGCAGTAGATCCCAACTCCAAATATTTTATTGTACAAAAGTCCCTCCAGAATCAGATTATTTGAACTTTGTGCCCATTTCCTGTCTGTCACACAAGAGACATTTGGCTACCTGTGGTTACCCATCTCTCCCTTTGCTCACCTCACTGTGAGACACACTGACAGCTTGTCACCCCAGCACCGGTCCCCTTCACCGGCATCGGCCAATCCCTCTGACACTTCTCCCCTTCGCAAAGGTGCTACCCCTGCTGACTCTGTCATCCCAATGGAATTTAATAGTCACCGTCCTTGACGGAAGGCAGATTTGAAGAGCATATATCCTCAAACACGCCGCTGCATTCTCACCCACTTTCACACCAACTCAAAATCACAAAACTTAGCCAGTCGTTTCAGATCAACTCTATGTGTGGGATTTGAGCGTTTCTCTGTTTACCGTTTGGACAGATTCAAACACTTCAGTCAAATGTTTTTTTTCCAGTTTAGTGTATGAAGTTTTATTTTTTTTTTCTCTGCTACAGTAAACTGCCTGTCAGTCAGGATTTCTCATACCGTTTGTCACAGATTTTCTTTCTCTCTCTGTCTTGTTTTGCAGCTCGCCCAATACTCCGCCTTTCTTCATCTCTGCCTCTCCCATATGCAGGCAGGGACCACTTGAGGTGATAAATGCTATGACTGCTATTTTGGGCTCTATCACGTGGATTACAGTTATTCTGTGTCTTTTTTTATAGCCCTGCGCATAGAAAGGCACAACTTAATCGTGTGGAAGCAACCTGCCACTCTACCTGATATGATAGACTGCACGGCTGTAGGTTACGGAGCTCAGGAGAGCGGTGACTCAGCCATATGTCCCAGCTCTGTTTCAGGTCCCCCACTGTTTAAATTGAGTCTTAGCGGGAAGAGATGCACTTCCATGCCCTGCCTCGGGATGTCTGTAATGAATGGTTACACTCCAGGAAAGGTTGCTTTGCTTGGAATTGAATCCCCATCGCTTTGGCTTGATTGTGCACACATGCGGCGTTCAGCAGGACGTCTGCCTCATTCTGTGGAAATGACATGGCAGAAGTGAGTTCTTCACTACATGTAAAGAGCACTTCTGATGACTTGTATCCTAGTTTGTTAAGCAGGGCGATGTAGTGCTTTTCTAGAGTTTTTACCTAATGACTGATGACTAATATCTCACTTTGTTACCTTCCTTTTACAGCTTGGCCATTTGTGGAGTATCACCTTTTGAATTTCAATTTCATACATCAAATTTTTATGCAGGGCCTTCTGTCTCTTGAATAATGTAATTCTTAAGGAACTTTATGTGTACTGTAATGTGAAACCCTTGATAAGTATAATCAAAGTGGAGTTTAGCTTTGTTCAGATTGCAGGGAAATATTTTTTAGCCCAACTGCAAGTTATATGTGGCCAGATCAGATGTTTTTTTTCTTTTTTTAGTCTATTCGGACTGCAGTCACTTTATTCAAATTGGGATGGGAATGCAAACCAGCGTAGATTCAATATACATGGCACTTTAGCTATGGATTGCATTCATTGTAGAAAACAGGATAAAAAAGGCAATGATGATATATGCAATGTTGTAATGTCTTTAAGTCTTCTTGTTGCAACACCTGATGTAACATCCTTTTGCACAATGAATGACAGAGTAACCACATGAAACCTTATCTGACCGTTTAGACTGAGATGCATTAAAAACCGTGTTTAATCAGATTTCAAACCACTTATGCTTGATTTTCATTTGTTTTCTCCTGTTCAGACTATCCCCCCAAAAAAGACTAGTAGAATTGGCAAATAAATCAATAAATCAGATTTTACATCCAGCGCACTAGTGATAAAAGCAGGCATCGGTCTAATAATCTGTGTGGGAGAGAAACAGTTCTGCTTTAAATGAACACCATTAGGCTCTGCTTTTCCAGCAAATGAGCTCTTGTAGGGTCAATTTTGTGAAACATGTTTAACATGTTTTGATTTTATGTTTTCACTTTTGATATTAAGTGCCATTAGACTGCCATTAGTTCAGATGTGTTGTTATCCAAATGCCCACCCGATTTCAAGCATATGCTACCAAGGGACTGCGGATGGAAACTAGCTATTGGTTAAATTACAATGCATGAAATGGAAACATTTATGTTAAAATTGTGCATGGTCCTTTTCAAATAAATTGTAATAATAATAATAACAATGCTGTGGTTTTAGTAGTGTTTAGACTTTTTTTATTCTTAAATATTGTATTTATATTACAATACTTCAGTATATATTTATTTGATATTGCAATATTGTAATATAGCAATATAAATTAAAACTAAACAGTTTAATATACTAAAGTAAAAAAGAAAAAGAAGTAGCAACCAATCGTTTCTTCCATACTGTGGTGAACATCCCTGTGTATAGAAAATAAAAAAAATGTAGGACAAGACTTCTATCCAATGGTTGTTGACTTGAATTTCAGATGGGGCTGTTGCACCCAAAATGAATGTAAGCTTGCAGTTGATTGTGAAGACATTTGTTTATAGGACTAAATGAGTCTATTGTTTTCACTGGAAGATGGAGTTATTCAATTTTGGTGAAAAATGTTGATGTTTAAAACAAAATTGTATGATCTATAGCATGCATTTATGAAATAAAATAATTTTAATTTGATGATGGCTTCAAACTTCATATGAATGTTGACTTGTTAAAGAGAAGTAACATAATACTTGTAGCCATGTCTAGGGGCCAGAGTATGATACATGTGGGTGTTTTTTTTTTTTTTGACTTGGCCCAGTAAGAATCCACCCACACCACGCTAGCGCTTTCTTCATAAAATGTAAAAATCTAGTTTTGATAATATGATTGCATTTTAAAGCTCAGTTCTCCGAGTCTGGCACAGGAGGGTCCTGGGGGCTTTATTCATTGTGTCAGTGGACAGTAAACCGGTGTCTAATTAGTTTCTTCATCCATGAACAGGAATCAATTCCAGGACCAGGGCTTTGGCAAATAGCTTCCTTTGAAGCGGCGCTATTGCAAATCGCAGAGTTCAGTCCGGCCGAAAATAGCTAGCTTCATCACGTGTTTTCTGTGGCTATAACGTTACTTTGTTTTGAATAAAACCCTCTACCTGTATTTCTCCCAGGGCTACTCGCTCCCCCCTGACAACCCCAAACACATGTAAACCGCCTTTGCTGAAAATGCTGCCATGGACAAATATGTCTCATAAATAGCCTCCTGTGTACCACATTACCCATCAGCCTCGCCATAAACCGCTGCAGATTCAGCTGGAGAAAACAGGCGAGGGAGGCCCCCCGGGCCAATTTACTGGCCCCCCTGATGCGGCGCTGTGCTGTGATCTGTCAGGCGGTCACTGGAGCCTCGCGGTGACAGACAGGCCAGCGTTCCACTCGACCCGCTCCTCAACAGAGACCAAATTAAAGAGTCCCCCTTTGGCAGACAACCGCTCTTACTTTTGCGCTCTCCGTATTGTCCTTTCTTCCAGTCTCTCTCTCTTTGTCTCTGTCATTCCTCAGCACACTTCATGATCGTTTCTCTTGCGTGGAGCTGCTAGAATGGGCTTACTTGTTCTCATTACGTTTGAGCGCAAGGGGGCTAATCCTCTAGCGAGCAGCTGTGGATTTGTGCTTCCCTCAAAGTCTGAGCTCACAACTCTTAAATTTTAGATATCACTCCCGGAAAGTTCTGATGCTGTCTAATCCCCCGCTCTAGTCTCCTTCTCACAGAAGGTATACTTTCAGACTCATCACTATTGGCAGAAGTGGAGTCAGAACTTGTCCTTGGCCCAGCGAGGGGCTCACAGCGTGCATGGTTGCATCAATGGGCTGAGAGCCATCGCAGCGACTGCGCTAGCCTTCCATTAGTCGGTTGGTGTGTGCGTGTGTGTGGCGACAGTAGCCAGAAACCAATTGGAAAGCTTTAAGAAGCGCATTTTTGACATGCATTCTCATTCCTGCACTTCCCTAAGCTGTCAGCAGGGCTTGCCGTATGAAATGATGGCGGCTGATGAAGTATTAGCCGCTTAGCGGGAATGCTGCATGTTGTGGTGTGTTGTGTTGCGGTGTCTCCACGGTATCCTGTAAATGCAGTGAGATGAAGGGCCGGGTTGAGTTACATACATAACAAATCCATTATCTTGGGCGTCCAGTGACCTTTATGGAAATGGATTTGTCATGTTCCAAAGCTCCCTTTAATCTTTGTCAGTATTATAGCTAATAGATAACCAGTGGCTGATGCTTTGCTCACTGGCGTACGATTGGTTTATAAGGCCACAAATTTTAAAGAATCCTATAGATGTCAACTGAAGATATGTGGGTGTTTCTTCAACTATGTGGACTTTCTTGGTGAATAAATTAAAATATAGAGTGTAAAAATAAGACTTTTAAGTGAGTGTGTTTTCTAAAGATCTACAGGAACATTTATGAATATGTCCACCTCCACATCTCAACAGATGTATTGTTTAATATCATTCTGTGATGAAAATTGCTTATTTAGTTTTCTACAATTTTTGCAAAATATCTTAAGGATAAATGTAACATATAAATGATATGTGTATATATTGTCTGTATGTATGTACATTTATATAAATGTGTGCGTTTATTCCTTAGTTTTAATTTTATATATAAAAATATAACATTATAAACAAATACAAATATTGAAATATATAATAGAAATATTTATCCAAGATCATCATAAATGGTTTATTTATTTATTGCTAAATGACTAAATCAATGTGTTACTTCAACTTCAACTGGTGCACTTACTCCGTCTCAAAGGATTTTTTATTTTTTAAATTAAAACAGATTAAATATATAAATACAAAAAATAACAAAATATCTGTTTTTACGGGAAAAACATTCCATCCTTTGTGGTGTACAGTAAGTGCACAAAGTTGAAATAACACCCATGTAGGCTACTTTAATCTCTTCAAAATACTTAGCATTTACTACAAAGGTTGTGCACTAAGAAACAACCATACCTTTTTTACGTTTCAACCTGTGTCAACATCTGTTTTTTAAATTTACGGTCATGAATCATCACTAAATGATCTTTGCTGTCTCTTACACATTAAGGTTTGCCTGAGGCTGTGCCTTCTGCTGGAGTCCAGTGTTTGTTTTCCTGTTGGTGAAATGGTCCTTTGACCAAACAATCTCTTGACCGTATATCCTCTCCCTCTCCCATCTTCTCCCACCAAGTCCGGCCCCTCTAATGGAATCAGAGGTGACAAGTTCATATCCTCTTCCAGAGAGCCCTCACTGCTGACCTAGTTTTCCTACAATGCACTATCATTGCTCACATCCGCCCAACACACACACACACACACACACACACACACACACACACACACACACATGCATGCATTTATACACAAGAACTGTCATTCATGGACATTAACCCCACTTTGGCAAGTGAAGGGGAAAACCCCCACCATCCATTCCCCGAAACACTTCAGTGCAGCGAGATGCCAGCTGAGGAGGCTGGTATGTGTTGGTGATGATACACCATGCCAGTGCTCTTCTGGCAGCAGAAGAACTATTGAACCGTGAAGGCCTGGAACCAGAACATTTAGACTAACATTTATGAAATATTCACATGATGATCCTGATAATTTTTTTTTTTAATGCTTTTTCTATTTATGAGGATCTAATAAAGACCTCAAGGAGGGATTTTTTTGCATTACAATGTTCATATTTTGAGAATAATGTGAAAATTACTAGAATAAAATCATGGGATTATGAGATTAAAGTGACTCCCCATCAGTTTATTGTGAGATTTTTCATTCAAAGAGTTTTAGAAGAATGTCCTCATGATATTATGTTTAACCCTTTTTTTTAATTGTCTGCTTTATCTTACTTTCCCTTTCAAATGTTTTTGTAAAAAAGTAGTCTCTTATGCTTACAAGAGGTCCATTTATCTTATTATATATAATGAAAAAAATTTAATATTATGAAATACTATACAGATTTAATTGAACCCCTTTTTATTTTATTATATTTTTTATGTAATTTATTGTTGTGATGGCAAAGCTGATTTTCAGCAGCCATTACTCCAGTCATTACTCCAGTGTCACATGATCTTTCAGAAAACATTCTTATATGCCGATTTGCTGCTCAAGAAACATTATTATCAATATTGAAAGCAGTGGCGAATTCAAAATTCTAAATAACAGCATTTATTTGCACTATAATCTTGCATAAAATCTCAAATTATGAACAAATATTAACAATCATTATATGTATTTATTTATTTATTTAATTATTTGGTGATTAGTATTTAAATTACTTTTTCCCTCTGAAACTTTCATCGTATTATATATAGTTTTTAATTATACATTTATCTCTTGCAGCCTTGTTCCTTGATTTGTGAAAAAAAAAATATGGCATATATCCTGACTAACGTCCATGGCTGTTCAAAACCTTTCTTGGAACATTCCTCAAACCGTTATGTTGGTGAGTGTGGACATGTCCTGGATGTTTTCTTGTGTTGTGAGTGTAAGTATTTGAGTACAGGCATGTGGGTTTGTGCTCTGAATGCATCCTCTTTAGACATCTGGTGCTGAGGGTACAAGTTTTGGGTAGGGCAAAGTTTGTTCTTTGACATCTGTACCCCCTTTCACTCACTCACTCACTCAAACACACACACACACACACACACAGACACACACACACACACACACACACACACCCTGAGGGCTGAATCAGAAATGTGGGCGAGGCGTGTAAGTGTCAGCCTGGAGCGAGGTGAAGCCATAAACCTTCCCAGAATTCCATCATTCTGCCCCTCTAAATATACTGTCAGACTTCCTGCTCTATTGCACATGATGTTGAAACAAGCTGTTGACGCTCTTTCGTGGCTCTGCATTTCATAGTGGCTTTAGAAGTCAGCCGGTTGCGCCATGTACCTACTAGACTACATACAGTATACATCACACTGTACTGGCTGTACGAGATACTCTCATTACTGCAAATTTAAATTGATCAGACCATTCTATGTCGGGGAACTGAGAAGATGGCTTAGCTAGTTGGTAAGGCTGGTCTTTGGGCTTACTTGCATCCTCAGCAAGATTTCAGAGCAGCGCTACATGGATTCAGAACTCCAGATGGCGATACCAAACGCCTAGATCAGAGCTGTTTGATGTCAGGCGCATATTCAATAACGAAGCTCCAGCAAGAACATAACTGAATGCTGTAGTCTTCAGGCTTTACCATTATGAGAAGATAACTGGGCCTCAGGGTTGAATTTTATGAGACCACGAGTCTTGAATTACTAACATTATTGCTAACATAATAATTTCAAACATTATTCTTCCAGATATTTCCACATATGCTGCAGCGGTATTCTCTGTGATGAACAAGCTGGAGAAATAGAGTGGATAGAATAATCAGAAAATAAGGAACACATTCTGTTACCATCAGTCTAAAGGGCTATTGACTAAGATCTCATTGATTTTATGCAACTGCTTGGCAGGCATCCATAAGCAGAACAGTTTGCGTACAAGCTCGTAAGGATGCTGAAAGTGGTACAAATATATTTAAATAGAAGCTAATGACTTATTTTCCACATGAAAAAAAGTGAAACTTAATGAATAATAAATATTAAAGGAATATTCTGGATTAAAGATTACTTAGAAATATTACATTTATATAAATTGTAAAGCCTATTTCAAATAAATGCCATTCTGCTGTGCTGTTCAGTATCCTGAAAAGTATTGACATTTTTTAAGCAGCACTACCGTTTCAGCTTTGACAATAAGAAGACATATTTATTGAGCACCAAATCAGCATATTAGAGTGATTTCTGAAGGATTATGTAACACAGAAGTCTGGAGAAAAAAATAAAAATATATAGTTAAACAGAAAACTATTATTTTAATTTGTAACAATATTTCACAACATTACTGTTTTACTGTGTTTTTGGTCAAATAATTGCAGCCTGGGTGAGCATAAGACACTTCTTTCCAAATCTTACTGACCACACACTTTTGAATGGTAGCATATACTGTATATTTGTAAAAGTAAATTAAACATTTATTGCAGTACTGTGTGATTGCCCCATAGACTTTGCCTGTATATGCTTTACTTTTATATTTAAAAGGATAGTTCACCCAAAAATGAAAATTGTCACCATTTACTCATCCTCATGTTGTTGCAAACACACAAATTAGATATTTGAACTCTGGACCAATTTGACTGTAATTGCATTGACAGCAAAACACTTTTGTGAAGACAAAAAAGTGATACAGATTTGTAGCGACATGGGAATAAGTAAATGATGACAAAATTACATTTTTGAGTGATCTATCTCATTAAGAATTAACATACAGTTCTAGAAGCCATGAGCATCCAGGACCAGAACTATCTATTTTCTAAAAATACATACAGAATTTATGCAGTTGTTGTAAACCCTTTACTCTGCAATGATAATCATATTGTTGAGTAAAGCATACAAATCTTAAACATATATTGTTTACTTGCATGCAAGGCTTTAGTATGTATATGTAACGGATGTGTATGCCCGTGGTGTCAATGTAAACCTCACTCCCCTGACCTCAAATATAGGCGCTCTAGCAACTGACGCTAGAGGCTGTAGCCTTTGGCGTTACTTGTTAGAGCGCCTGCCTCCACGTGGGAATCCTGGGTTCGAGACCCGCCGGCACTAGATACGAGTTTGACTGTGCGTCCCCCGGGAGGGGTGTTACATTGGTGCCGTGACCAGGACGGGAGTGAGGTTCAGTGGGGTGAATGTAACGGATGTGTATGCCCGTGGTGTCAATGTAAACCTCACTCCCCTGACCTCAAATAGAGGCGCCTAGCAACTGACGCTAGAGGCTGTAGCCTTTGGCTACTTGTTAGAGGGCCCGCCTCCGAATCCCGGGTTCGCGACCGGCACTAGATACGAGTTTGGACTGTGCGGACCCGGGAGGGGTTGTTACATATACATACTGTATACCTCCACCCATATATCCTCAGCACCCACCTTAGTGATTCGCGTTTTCACACTCAAACCCTCCCACGTCTGAGCAATATTGCACAGTCCATCAGAAATCCTTTTTAATTAAAGGCAGCAAACTGAAAACACGGCTGACACACGTTGTGTAAACAAAGACGTATATGTTATTACCCATCTGCCTGTGCTCTTGAGCAAACCCTTGAGTGAGACAGTCACCTTAAGCAATCACAGTCATCCAGGTGTAATTTACCTGAACATTACTCAAGTTGGCACAGACTTGTGCAACCATGTAGATATGTCTTCTGCAAGGGAGGGATGGTGTACGTGCAGTTAAGCAATGCTCAAGTTATTCCAATGCAGTGTTAAGCATTTTGGTCTTCCAATCCAAAAACATGATGTGATATTGTGACAAAGTCTAAGTCTTTTTAAGCCATCTGTTCACATTATTTCAACATTTTTTAAATAATCACTAAGAAAAGTCCTTAACAATACAGTACCAATGTATTGTATTAATATGAAGACATTGTCCATAATAATTAGTTTTTACTGTTGTTTAACTTGTCTTTTGAATATTTGTGTAAATGTTGTGTTCTAGGGTCGAAGGCATTGTCTGCAAACTTACCGGGAAAGGTACTAGTAACTATCTGGCATCCATTTTTCTACAGAATTTTTTATTTATTTATTTATTTATTTTTGTTTAACAGTGCATGTACAATAGCTGAAATCATGGTGAACAAGAACATTACCCATAATGCTGTACAGAAAATAACACCAATCAGAGTGTTGCAGTGAGCAAATTGCACCAACAGACCTTGCTGGGACTCCCAAGAATTACCACAAATTATGTAATTGTGTTGGCCCCATCAAAATACTTAAATATTTGCATGTATATGCATATTTTGAAATAAACTTACAATATATTGTTTACATAGATAAAATCAGCATCGTTTTGTTTTTCCATTGTCTTTAATTCAAATAAAATGTGCAATGCTTCACTGTAGTTTCTCCTAAGCTAAAGCTGTTATTTGCTGTTATTTTTAGCTTCAAATAAAATGTGTAATGTTGTGATTGACCGTGTAGCTGGTTGGTCTGGTTAATAGCTTATAACCCTTTAATAAATACTTTTTTTTTTATTCCCTATGGAAAAACTACATACTGGAACAAAACTACTGAAAAAATGGGCGGGCACTAATGTACTCTATAGATAGTAACAACAGGCTGCAATGGTAATTACAGTCTAATGTAAAAATGCAAGATGTTGAGTTCCTGCAAAAACATGTTGTAATGATTTGAGCCATAAAGAAGGGAGATTGGGTGTTGTATGATAAATTTAAGTGGTCATTTAAAAGGTTAGCCATTGCCCTCAGCTGTGATGCCTCTTGTTTGGAAATTAAAGAGGAGGGGTGTGAGTGAGTAGTAAGTATACTACACCACCTGTCAAAATGATTGATGACAGGTGGGCGGGACTTCCGGTATAGGGGCGGACTTCCGGTAGGCGGGACTTCCTGTGTAGGCGGGACTTCCTGTATAGGCGGGACTTCCGGTGTAGGCGGGACTTCCTGTATAGGCGGGACTTCCTGTATAGGCGGGACTTCCTGTTTAATCAATCATGTTATAATGACAGTAGGTTTTGATGTTTTTGACAGGTGGTTTTGATGTTTTGACAGGAGGTTTTGATGATTTTGACAGGTGGTTTTGATGGTTTTGACAGCAGGTTTTGATGGTTTTGATGTTTTGACAGTAGGTTTTGATGATTTTGACAGGTGGTTTTGATGGTTTTGATGATTCGACAGGTGGTTTTGATGGTTTTGACAGCAGGTTTTGATGTTTTGACAGTAGGTTTTGATGTTTTGATGATTTTGACAGGTGGTTTTGTTTTGAAGGATGTATAATAAATGACAGCAGGTTTTGATGTTTTGATGATTTTGACAGTTGGTTTTGATGGTTTTGATGTTTTGACAGCAGGTTTTGATGTTTTGATGATTTTGACAGCAGGTTTTATGTTTTTGATGATTTTGACATAAGGTTTTTGTTTTGAAGGCTATATTTTAAATCTTATCATGACAGTAGGTTTTGTCCTTTGAAGACGCTGTTATCAGGAAATTCCTCCCACCCATAGCTGCGTATCTGGGTCTGTGCTGTGAAAAACTGTGAAGACTGTTCACAGCTGTGAACAAAAAGTTGATTGTTTATAGAATAGTTTACTAAAAAATCCACTGAACATTATTTCAGTTTTAAAAGTTTAACAACACGTTACTTTATTTACTAGTTGTTTTGTCAATCTTACAAACATTATAACGTTTAAAATGTACGATCTGATATAAACTATAAATGTTTTGACACGCTTAAGACTTCTAGGGTTATATAAGGTGTTAGAGTGCGTGCCTGGAGACATTGAAATGCAACCGTGTTAAACGGGGAACAAAGTTTTTATTAAAGTTATTTTTCATACACAACAATGTCACGGAAAAACTTCAAAACAAGAAAGTCAGAGTATATCATTTATAAAAGAGTGCAAAAATAGACGATGTAAACCAAATAAGAGTCAAACCGCGTAAGTTAATAGAAAACAATAAAGACAAAGAAAACTAGGATTTGAATGTGGATAAGCTAAAAAGGTTAACTTGGTTTATATTAAACAAGTTTTAATATAAAGAAAATGCGACGATATACACGTAAAATTAAGCAATGTTTTTATTTTCCAGAAAGCGCTGTTTAAAATTAGGTAAAATACGGTGTAAGAAAACAAAATAAAAATGAAGACAGGTTATTTAAACAACTAAGACAATATTAACATTAAATAATATAGAGTAACCTTACTTACTGTGGTATAAAATAAATATCAAGCCATTAAAAGATACGTTTGTCAGAAGTTTGTAATATTACAATTTAAAAGACAGAAGTTGTCACAAGAAAAGCTGGGAAACAAGGAAAAATAACAAACGTGCATCCAGCCGTTGTCCAAAAAGAAGGTAATCTCAGAGACAAAAGATAAGTCTATCATAACTTAGCTGAAGGTAAAGTTAAACAAAGAAAAGTCCCCCGACCGGCGAGAAGTCCGCGCGTGTCCGTTTCAAACACAGAATGGCGAGACATCCGGTTCCAGGCAGACCACGCCTACGCTCCATCCCCTAGATCCGGACGAGGAGGGACCAAAACTGAGATTTAAAAGGATTTAATCCATGACTGTTTTAAAACATTAAAGTTAATTTTAATAAGTCTTTTACATGTCTTAATTCAACATCATTCACCTAAATCTTTTCACTTTAAAAATAGTTTAGTTTTACTTTTAAACAAACAAGTCCTAGCCTCTGGGGAAAGTTTGTTTAACAACACATTTTCCTTTATTTACTCTTTGCTTTTTTGTCAATCTTACGATACGTTATAACAGCTAAAACGCAGGTATGCACATACAAATATTTAACAGGAATGAAACCAAATCAATAACTCTCTGATTTTCTTGTCATAAGACTTGTTATCATTTGAAATACGCGTGCAGCATGTAAACGTTTTTTTTACATCACACGAGATGCAGATATTTCATCTCAAGCAATGCAACGAAGTTGAAGACGGTCGTGTCAATATCACATTTCACGCAGCACGAGATGCCGGTGAAGTTTTTTAGTCAGACGATAAAAGCAACACCGTTGGATCAATTTATGACACAGTTTTGGAGGAAGCGCAGAGGTGTAACGCACACATACGCAACCAGCGCTTAGACTTTTATGATGTCTCATACAAAACTTTTACAAATAAATAACTTTCTTAGAATCACGCTGAATATATCTACAAGATGACGAAAAGTATGATTAAACAATGATATAACTATTGTTTAACAAATATCATTCTAACAAAATGTAAAACCTAAAACCATGAATCTCTAACCTAACTAATCTTTACAACAGATTAGACTTTCTTTCTCGCTTAATAAACTGCGTTATTAACCGTAAGGGAGTTAAATGCAGCATGCTTTATTGCATTCAAATAAAACAACAACCGATCTATATAGGTTTATTCGACTGAGCTTTGATAAAATAACTGATGTAAGAAACATGCAAATATTCGACAAGGTTTATCAAACTGGTGTGTCAGGTGATTTGCATTGTTGTACATATCTCCTATACAGTTTTGTTAAGATGTTTAACATCTGTAAAAATAGTCTAAAAGTCATCTTTTAGCTTCCACATAGGAACTATGTCCACACTCAACGGTTTTGTGTAACAGAGTCCAGAGACAAATGAAAATAAAATGTGTGAAAGACTGATGACAGGAAGAGCTACAGACTAAAAGCTTCAGATTTATTAAAACAATCGAGCGTGTGCATTTTTCTCTTGAATAGGTATGTATGCTGTAACCAGTGTGTACACGAATATTTATAATACATAACCGCATAATTCAGCGATTCTATCAAATGAATCATTCATTTTAAAGTCAGATTTGATTTCTCGTCAAAACACAATAAAACTTTTTAAAAACGTTAAAACTTTCTTACGACTTTTTAATTATGTCGAATGTAGAGAATGTTAAATATAGGGTTATGTTTTTAGTTCGGGATGTTTGCACGTTAATCACATCATTAACCTAAAACATTTTTCATTCAAACTCTCTCTTGAGCGCACACAACTGCCAACAACATCCATAACTTGGTTTTATCATTCGGCTGTAGCTGAAACTCGATAACGCGTTCAATTTATGCATCATCGCAGCTATATATCCTGGAAGAGCTCCTTGAGCTGTTTAACTTTAGAAAATGTAAACAATGACGCGTAAAACTAGATCGACAGACCGAGTGCCTAAAACAGGCCTGGAACCATTTCGAACCATTCTAACACTAAGTGTGTCCGCGGCTGGAAATGTGTTATAGTACAGCAGTAAAACACTGGACGTGCGAACGACCAAATAACTACAAGTCCTACTTAAAATCTACAATGAAACTAGAAAATATACGTGTGACCTAACAGTGTTTAAAATACTGGACACGTGCAGTTAGACGAAGACACACAGAGTTGGTTAACACAACGAAATATGTCGTGAAGCATCACGTATAACGACAAGCGTTCTGCAGGACTGACTGACTTTTTTCTTAAGATTTGATTTCAAGAACACACGCACACACACACACACACACACACACACAAAACCAAATCGTTACGCTTATTTCACGAAATGACGGATGGTCAATTTCGACATACACGCCAAGCCTGTTTACCATAAGCATGTTCTTCTTATACATTTTTAACAATTATTTTAACAAATATTTCGTTTCCACAAAGATACAAACGTTGTCGTACAAATGTTGCAGGCCTTTCAGGTCAGCGAACTACAATACCCAGCATATACATCGGACTACAAACATGGTTGCCACGAATCCATACATATACAAAACGGTCTATACGACAGATCTCTAAATCGTCAGACTTTTGGTTATACGTGCTCGGATACCCTATATAGAAAGACTCAGACACAACGCTTTTTACAAAGTATACGCTTCTTTGCCTGGCGATGTTACAAACCCCATTTTTGCGAGATCTACACGTCTGTAGAAATAATTAACAGGTCTTATAAAATCATTGATTTGACTTAACTTTAAAACACAATCCGCATCGAACGATAAATCAGACGCTCTTAAAATCGATAGTACACAAAACGTGTGTAAAAGGGCGGATGATCGCAGGAAAACAATTTAACAAAAACAATTTAAGGGTGGAGTGGGCCTGCACAAGCCACCTGTAGTAACACACTCTCCTCTAGTCGCACTAGACACTTTCACACTACTACTGTGTGTACATAATCCCACAAAAGACTGATTGTAATATATGACTGATATATGTATGTTTACAGGCCCGTACACCGCAAATCACCCTACACCGTTTCCCAGCCAGCTGCTTGAGTGTCTCTCTTTTTGCACATGTACACTATTTGAGTCATCTACACAGTTGTGGAGTTTGTATTTTTAGTTTATTTATAGGTAACCATTTGTATATATATATATATATATATATATATATATACACACAGCATCTGTATAGTCAAAGCTGACAGTAGGTTTATACTGTTTTACTTTGTGTTGTATATCTGTATTCATGTAGCACCGTGGTCCAGCGTGGCACGACATTTCGTCCCGCTGTATGTCCACAGATGTAGCGGGATGACAATAAAGATAGGGCGTATGTCAGTGTATGTCAAGATAGTGACATACACTTGACTTCGACACATTAACGTGATATTTCGGGTCTTACACAATTGTGTGTTACTTAACGTTTTATGCCGTTTTCATATAAAATATAACAGTCTGTTACCAATTTAGATGTGTTTATTATGAAATCACACAAAGAACCAGTGAAGACGTACTGTTTGCTAACACGGAATTAATTAAAATAATACTCTGTGCTCATTTAACCGGTATATTTACAGTATGTTGAACGTAATACAGTTAAACAGGAGCATTGAAACATTAAAAACCTATTAAACAGTTGTTTCAATACAAACATAATTTATCAAATACTATTAAACTATTGAATTTTGGACACCTTAAAACACTTTATTCAATCAAAAACCTGTCCCAAAAGACAGACGGACAAATCTTCAACGACATTGAGACGGACGGAGTTTATGCAAAAGACAAAATAATTATTCTTCGTCACAATAACATAAACGTTCCAATAATTTGATTACCTTACTGTAGATTTTCTCAATATTCTTTATTCTAGTTATTGTTTTCCTCTTATTCATAAACCCACAAGAGTTAAATAAAATTCAACAGCTTACAAATTCTCTAAGTGAATACATAAAATCTGATGTTTTATATTCAGACTTGTCTGATAATTTTCTGATATACCTATCGTTATTCTATAATTAGGGCTAACAGGATGGAACTCTCAAAAGAAATACGGCAAAATAACTGTTTTTATCGATCAATTAAATGACGGATCCTCTACATCAGTGGTTCTCAAACTGGGGGCCGCGGCCCCCTGGGGGGCCACAAGATGGCACTAGGGGGGCCGCAAAGAAATTCTAGAATATGATTTTTATTTTTATTTTTTACCTGTATGCAAGTCAGGATTTTCCTATCTGAACTATGATGTATTTAAAAAAAATAGAAATATTTAAAACATAATATCAATTATGCGCAGCACACTACGCTGAAACATCACCAAACCGTTGACGTACTAGTGAACACAACGACATGAACACGCTGATAAGTGCTAAGACTATTTAAAATGTACAAGTTTTAGATAGAGGATGCAATGTCTCAGCTGAGAAGGCGAATACAGAAGTGAAAAAAACGAAACTGCACATTTGACGAAATATGACCTATTATGGAATATAGTGATGGCAAAACACAGTACACACTGTGCTTGAAGATTTTATCCGTTGAAGCACTGAAACTCAACCGACATGTCACAACAATTCATCCGGAGCATGCAAATAAAAGTAAGGATTTTTTTCAGAGAAAGAAAGAAGAATACGTCAAGCAAAGCAGTACGACTGACTAACACATCACGACAATACATGAAAGCACAGCAAGCATCGTATCTTGCAGCCCTGCGTATAGCCAAATGTAAAAATCCTCACGCGATCGGGATATGTGCGAGTGATGCTCGGGGAGGAGCAAAATCTGCATTGCAAGATTTCTTTTATATTGTAAAACTTGTATAATATTGTATATGTCTTCTATATTGAAAAACGATTTATTTTTTAAGTAGAGCAGACATATTTTTTTATGTTTCTTGCAGAAAAACAGATTGCTGAAAAAACAGATTGCTGTTCAAATTGCAAACCAAACTTGAGTCACTGTCATTTACTCCATTAAAATGTAAGTTTAATGCACTTTTTTACAAATCAAATGTAAATTAACTTTTCAGTATTGATCTTTTACTATGGACATCATAAATAACTGTTCAGTATTCAATAATTGTGTTGCACTTATCAGAAAATATTATTGTTAACCGTCAAATCTCTTTGTAGGCTTATGAAATGTAGACTTTAACCAATTTTGTATATTCAACATCAGAGACATAAGGCTACAAACAGAATTGTTGTTCCAATATTGTAAAAATGCGTTTGTTTTTGGTACAATCAAAAATTTGTAAGTTTATTGTAAGAGGATGTTTTCGTCATGAGTTTTCTTTTGGGGGGCCACAAAATAATTCACCTTACATAAGTGGGCCTCGTCCTGAAAAAGTTTGAGAACCACTGCTCTACATGACACTGCTTAAGACTAAACAAATGACTTTTATTTTGGGACGTCTTTCCGGTCTGCCTACGATACATGCGTTCAGAAGACAAACCACACGTGAAAAGCGGGTGTTTGTGTTTTTTCGGTTGCCTTTACAACTAGTAGGCCTACGCTTCAGACTTTTATAACTATTACACTTAAAGAGAACCATTTTCACAACAACAACAACGCGTACATGGATACGCATTTTCTTTTGCGTATGTCTCTAAACAACGGTTAGGTAAATGACTTGAGGTTGTTACGTCATTTTATGGGAAAAGGTGGGGACGATTCATGTATTTTTATTCCGTCCACACAAATGCTCTGGCACCGAATGTCTTTTAGGCCTGACCCCAGAAAACAGGACGGCTTAATATTTTGTTCTTCTTTTCATGAAAACAAGCGGCAGGTAGTTTTTGTCCTCAGCCGCGGTATAGCGACACGTTTTAACACGTCGTGAATTCCGATAGTTTGTTAGCAAACGCAGCTGTGTATTACTGAGTTGTCACATCAGAGCCGCGTTCTAGTTTATATTTTTAAACTACTTATATGTTTAACTTAGTTGCTAAGTTAACCTAAGATACCTAAGTTTGAAGGTACAGACAAATTGGATTCTTGAAGTTGATTCTGTTGATCCATGTAGATAGCGTTTTGTTTTGACAAGGTCTTACAGCAGATCCGTCGTCTGTACCTTCAAACCCGCTAGCAATGTCGTAAATGAGTTTGTCAGTCCGGTCGTCTTTGGTTTTAGCATTTGGGCCCGCCCTCAACCTGTGTGACGTTGCCAGGAAGTCATAAACAATGGTCACGCCTAAGATAAGTTTTTTTTTTGTTTGTTATCAATTTCAAACGATCTTGTATCTCATATCCCCCACAATGTAATAATGTAACGTAAATGTCTCGAATGAAGACGCGATTTAAAGCAATATTTTATTAAATCAACCAATTGACATAATTATTAACTTATAAGAACAAAAGGCCCGTTAACGAGGACGCTAAAATCTAGGAGACCTAGTTTTTGAAAAGCCTATAACGCCAAGGCCTAACAATTACAATTAGGTGGGGAAAATAAGATAAGGATAGCAAAAGCGGGTACACAAATTCAAACAGAAAGAGCTAACAAAGTCACGGAAACATGTAAAACGGTTCTGCTTACAAAGCGTGAGTTTACGTATTTTATTTTTATTGTTTATAGTATCTCACAACGGTGTGACGAGGCGTAGAACGGTGGCGCCCGTTAAAGATGCAACTAAGTTAAACATATAAGTAGTTTAAAAATATAAACTAGAGCGGCTCTGATGTGACAACTCAGTAATACACAGCTGCGTTTGCTAACAAACTATCGAATTCACGGCGTGTTAAGCGTGTCGTATACCGCTGACTGAAGGACAAAAACTACCTGCCGCTTGTTTTCATGAAAAGAAGAACAAAATATTAAGCCGTCTGTTTTCTGGGGTCAGGCCTAAAAGACATTCGGTGCCAGAGCATTTGTGTGGACGGAATAAAAATACATGAATCCGTCCCACCTTTTCCCATAAAAATGACGTAACAACCTCAAGTCATTTACCTAACCGTTGTTTAGAGACATACGCAAAAGAAAATGCGATCCATGTACGTTGTTGTTGTTGTGAAAATGGTTCTCTTTAAGTGTAATAGTTATAAAAGTCTGAAGCGTAGGCCTACTAGTTGTAAAGGCAACCGAAAAAACACAAACACCCGCTTTTCACGTGTGGTTTGTCTTCTGAACGCATGTATCGTAGGCAGACCGGAAAGACGTCCCAAAATAAAAAGTCATTTGTTTAGTCTTAACCAGTGTCATGTAGAGGATCCGTCATTTAATTGATCGATAAAAACAGTTATTTTGCCGTATTTCTTTTGAGAGTTCCATCCTGTTAGCCCTAATTATAGAATAACGATAGGTATATCAGAAAATTATCAGACAAGTCTGAATATAAAACATCAGATTTTATGTATTCACTTAGAGAATTTGTAAGCTGTTGAATTTTATTTAACTCTTGTGGGTTTATGAATAAGAGGAAAACAATAACTAGAATAAAGAATATTGAGAAAATCTACAGTAAGGTAATCAAATTATTGGAACGTTTATGTTATTGTGACGAAGAATAATTATTTTGTCTTTTGCATAAACTCCGTCCGTCTCAGTAATCGTTGAAGATTTGTCCGTCTGTCTTTTGGGACAGGTTTTTGATTGAATAAAGTGTTTTAAGGTGTCCAAAATTCAATAGTTTAATAGTATTTGATAAATTATGTTTGTATTGAAACAACTGTTTAATAGGTTTTAATGTTTCAATGCTCCTGTTTAACTGTATTACGTTCAACATACTGTAAATATACCGGTTAAATGAGCACAGAGTATTATTTTAATTAATTCCGTGTTAGCAAACAGTACGTTCTTCAGTGGTTCTTTGTGTGATTTCATAATAAACACATCTAAATTGGTAACAGACTGTTATATTTTATATGAAAACGGCATAAAAACGTTAAGTAACACACAATTGTGTAAGACACGACCCCGAAATATCACGTTAATGTGTCGCCAAGTCAAGTGTATGTCACTATCTTGACATACACTGACATACGCCCTATCTTTATTGTCATCCCGCTACATCTGTGGACATACAGCGGGACGAAATGTCGTGCCACGCTGGACCACGGTGCTACATGAATACAGATATACAACACAAAGTAAAACAGTATAAACCTACTGTCAGCTTTGACTATACAGATGCTGTGTGTATATATATATATATATATATATATACAAATGGTTACCTATAAATAAACTAAAAATACAAACTCCACAACTGTGTAGATGACTCAAATAGTGTACATGTGCAAAAAGAGAGACATTTAAGCAGCTGGCTGGGAAACGGTGTAGGGTGATTTGCGGTGTACGGGCCTGTAAACATACATATATCAGTCATATATTACAATCAGTCTTTTGTGGGATTATGTACACACAGTAGTAGTGTGTGAAAGTGTCTAGTGCGACTAGAGGAGAGTGTGTTACTACAGGTGGCTTGTGCAGGCCCACTCACCTGTGTGTAGCACCCTTAAATTGTTTTTGTTAAATTGTTTTCCTGCGATCATAAGCCCTTTTACACACGTTTTGTGTACTATCGATTTTAAGAGCGTCTGATTTATCGTTCGTGCGGATTGTGTTTTAAAGTTAAGTCAAATCAATGATTTTATAAGACCTGTTAATTATTTCTACAGACGTGTAGATCTCGCAAAAATGGGGTTTGTAACATCGCCAGGCGAAAGAAGCGTATACTTTGTAAAAAAGCGTTGGTAATACGAGTCTTTCTATATAGGGTATCCGAACGCACGTATAACCAAAAGTCTGACGATTTAGAGATCTGTCGCGTATAGACCGTTTTGTATATGTATGGATTCGTGGCAACCATGTTTGTAGTCCGATGTATATGCTGGGTATTGTAGTTCGCTGACCTGAAAGGCCTGCAACATTTGTACGACAACGTTTGTATCTTTGTGGAAACGTAAATATTTGTTAAAATAATTGTTAAAAATGTATAAGAAGAACATGCTTATGGTAAACAGGCTTGACGTGTATGTCGAAATTGACCATCCCGTCATTTCGTGAAATAGCGTAACGATTTGGTTTTGTGTGTGTGTGTGTGTGTGTGTGTGTGTGCGTGTGTTCTTGAAATCAAATCTTAAGAAAAAAAGTCAGTCATTCAGTCCTGCAGAACGCTTGTCGTGTTATACGTATGCTTCACGACATATTTCGTTGTGTTAACCAACTCTGTGTGTCTTCGTCTAACTGCACGTGTCCAGTATTTTAAACACTGTTAGGTCACACGTATATTTTCTAGTTTCATTGTAGATTTTAAGTAGGACTTGTAGTTATTTGGTCGTTCGCACGTCCAGTGTTTTACTGCTGTACTATAACACATTTTCAGCCGCGGACACACTTAGTGTTAGAATGGTTCGAAATGGTTCCAGGCCTGTTTTAGGCACTCGGTCTGTCGATCTAGTTTTACGTCATTGTTTACATTTTCTACAGTTAAACAGCTCAAGGAGCTCTTCCAGGATATATAGCTGCGATGATGCATAAATTGAGCACGTTATCGAGTTTCAGCTACAGCCGAATGATAAAACCAAGTTATGGATGTTGTTGGCAGTTGTGTGCGCTCAAGAGAGAGTTTGAATGAAAAATGTTTTAGGTTAATGATGTGATTAACGTGCAAACATCTCAAACTAAAACATAACCCTATATTCATTTTGTTACATTCGACATAATTAAAAAGTCGTAAGAAAGTTTTAACGTTTTAAAAGTTTTATTGTGTTTTGACGAGAAATCAAATCTGACTTTAAAATGAATGATTCATTTGATAGAATCACTGAATTATGCGGTTATGTATTATAAATATTCGTGTACACACTGGTTACTGCATACATACCTATTCAAGAGAAAAATGCACACGCCGATTGTTTTAATAAATCTGAAGCTTTTAGTCTGTAGCTCTTCCTGTCATCAGTCTTTCACACATTTTATTTTCATTTGTCTCTGGACTCTGTTACACAAAACCGTTGAGTGTGGACATAGTTCCTATGTGGAAGCTAAAAGATGACTTTTTAGACTATTTTTACAGATGTTAAACATCTTAACAAAACTGTATAGGCGAGATATGTACAACAATGCAAATCACCTGACACACCAGTTTGATAAACCTTGTCGAATATTTGCATGTTTCTTACATCAGTTATTTTATCAAAGCTCAGTCGAATAAACCTATATAGATCGGTTGTTGTTTTATTTGAATGCAATAAAGCATGCTGCATTTAACTCCCCTTACGGTTAATAACGCAGTTTATTAAGCGAGAAAGAAAGTCTAATCTGTTGTAAAAATTAGTTAGGTTAGAGATTCATGGTTTTAGGTTTTACATTTTGTTAGAATGATATTTGTTAAACAATAGTTATATCATTGTTTAATCATACTTTTCGTCATCTTGTAGATATATTCAGCGTGATTCTAAGAAAGTTATTTATTTGTAAAAAGTTTTGTATGAGACATCATAAAAGTCTAAGCGCTCGTGTGCGTATGTGTGTGCGTTTACACCTCTGCGCTTCCTCCAAAACTGTGTCATAAATTGATCCAACGGTGTTGCTTTTATCGTCTGACTAAAAACTTCACCGGCATCTCGTGCTGCGTGAAATGTGATATTGACACGACCGTCTTCAACTTCGTTGCATTGCTTGAGATGAAATATCTGCATCTCGTGTGATGTAAAAAAAAAACGTTTACATGCTGCACGCGTATTTCAAATGATAACAAGTCTTATGACAAGAAAATCAGAGAGTTATTGATTTGGTTTCATTCCTGTTAAATATTTGTATGTGCATACCTGCGTTTTAGCTGTTATAACGTATCGTAAGATTGACAAAAAGCAAAGAGTAAATAAAGGAAAATGTGTTGTTAAACAAACTTTCCCCAGAGGCTAGGACTTGTTTGTTTAAAAGTAAAACTAAACTATTTTTAAAGTGAAAAGATTTAGGTGAATGATGTTGAATTAAGACATGTAAAAGACTTATTAAAATTAACTTTAATGTTTTAAAAAACAGTCATGGATTAAATCCTTTTAAATCTCAGTTTTGGTCCCTCCTCGTCCGGATCTAGGGGATGGAGCGTAGGCGTGGTCTGCCTGGAACCGGATGTCTCGCCATTCTGTGTTTGAAACGGACACGCGCGGACTTCTCGCCGGTCGGGGGACTTTTTCTTTTGTTTAACTTTTACCTTCAGCTAAGTTATGATAGACTTATCTTTTGTCTCTGAGATTACCTTCTTTTTGGACAACGGCTGGATGCACGTTTGTTATTTTTCCTTGTTTCCCAGCTTTTCTTGTGACAACTTCTGTCTTTTTAAATTGTAATATTACAAACTTCTGACAAACGTATCTTTTTAATGGCTTGATATTTATTTTATACCACAGTAAGTAAGGTTACTCTATATTATTTAATGTTAATATTGTCTTAGTTGTTTAAATAACCTGTCTTCATTTTTATTTGTTTTCTTACACCGTATTTTACCTAATTTTAAACAGCGCTTTCTGGAAAATAAAAACATTGCTTAATTTTACGTGTATATACGTCGCATTTTCTTTATATTAAAACTTGTTTAATATAAACCAAGTTAACCTTTTTTAGCTTATCCACATTCAAATCCTAGTTTTCTTTGTCTTTATTGTTTTCTATTAACTTACGCGGTTTGACTCTTATTTGGTTTACATCGTCTATTTTTGCACTCTTTTATAAATGATATACTCTGACTTTCTTGTTTTGAAGTTTTTCCGTGACATTGTTGTGTATGAAAAATAACTTTAATAAAAACTTTGTTCTGCTTAACACGGTTTCGCATTTCAATGTCTCCACGCACGCACTCTAACACCTTATATAACCCTAGAAGTCTTAAGCGTGTCAAAACATTTATAGTTTATATCAGATCGTACATTTTAAACGTTATAATGTTTGTAAGATTGACAAAACAACTAGTAAATAAAGTAACGTGTTGTTAAACTTTTAAAACTGAAATAATGTTCAGTGGATTTTTTTTAGTAAACTATTCTATAAACAATCAACTTTTTGTTCACAGCTGTGAACAGTCTTCACAGTTTTTCACAGCACAGACCCAGATACGCAGCTATGGGTGGGAGGGGAATTTCCTGATAACAGCGTCTTCAAAGGACAAAACCTACTGTCATGATAACATGATTTAAAATATAGCCTTCAAAAACAAAAACCTTATGTCAAAATCATCAAAAACATAAAAACCTGCTGTCAAAATCATCAAAAACATCAAAACCTGCTGTCAAAACATCAAAACCATCAAAACCAACTGTCAAAATCATCAAAAACATCAAAACCTGCTGTCATTTATTATACATCCTTCAAAAACAAAAACCACCTGTCAAAATCATCAAAACATCAAAACCTACTGTCAAAACATCAAAACCTGCTGTCAAAACCATCAAAACCACCTGTCGAAATCATCAAAACCATCAAAACCACCTGTCAAAATCATCAAAACCTACTGTCAAAACATCAAAACCATCAAAACCTGCTGTCAAAACCATCAAAACCACCTGTCAAAATCATCAAAACCTCCTGTCAAAAACATCAAAACCACCTGTCAAAAACATCAAAACCTACTGTCATTATAACATGATTGATTAAACAGGAAGTCCCGCCTATACAGGAAGTCCCGCCTATACAGGAAGTCCCGCCTACACCGGAAGTCCCGCCTATACAGGAAGTCCCGCCTACACAGGAAGTCCCGCCTACACCGGAAGTCCCGCCCCTATACCGGAAGTCCCGCCCACCTGTCATCAATCATTTTGACAGGTGGTGTAGTATACTTACTACTTGAGTGTCTTTGTCAGTTTCGCATCTGCAGTGACTTTAACACCTCCATTTAGAAATTTGTCGATGACAGCGACACACACCGTGTCCTGACATACACGTGTGTTGCAACAGATGAAACAAGTGCCACACTTGTTTTCAAAGTTGCACATGAGTTATGCTACATATTGCATGAAGGTGCCTCCCAAATGTTTGATCAGGCAAATAATGCAGTGCATTGTTAGGATAACGGTGTCCCCTTGAGCCCCCCATGTAGCACCCCCCACCCCAACCGGTGTCATAAATAAAGCATATGGAGAGGAGATAGATTGACAGCAGTGTTGAAGCGAGCTGGAGATGCGCAGAATAATGTGAGCTACAATGTTGTCGACGGCGGCGCGGCGCTTTGAAACTCTCCCAGTAGTGTGTGTTTGTAAACTGAAGAAATACTCTGTCACTGTCAAGTAGCAAATATGCCAGGATGGCTGGTTTCTTACAGTTGAAAGGAGTGCAGCAAAGGGGAATATTTTTAAAAGTCCTCTGTGGCTTTCAAGCTGTTTCTTTTTCTGACTAGTGTGGGAGGGGCACAACATGACTGCAGTTGGTTATGTGTGCCAGCGTATCTGTTTCTGTTTGCTTTCAGTGTGGCTCTCTGCTTTCTGGGTGAATGGTGCTGAGGTGTATCCTCAAACTATGGCAGTGGGGCCTTATTACAGAAACTTGCTATTTTAAAGTCTTAAAGGGGTAGTTCACCCAAAATATTGGAAATTGTGTTATTATTTACTTTCCTTCATGTCATCACAAACGTTCTGACTTTCTTTCTTTTGTGTAACATAAAAAAATATTTTGTGAATAGTTTTAGTGTATTTCCACGTAGTGGAAGCCAATACTAAACAAAACAGTTTGGGTACAAACAATCTTCAGGATATTCTCTCTTATAATCCAGAGAGGAATATCTTGTGCAGGTTAGAATGACATGAGTAAATGACAGAATTGACATTTTTTAAATGTCCTACCCTGTAGGATCTAAATTAACCATGATCCTAATTGAACCTATCACATTTACTAAATAGATACGATATAATTAAGGCCCATTCAAGAATAATAAGTGATAAGGATAATATGATAAGAGTGGATAATATAATAACAACAAAGTGGAAGCTTAAGTTATTTGCTTTGTCTGTTCTGCAGATAATGCTGAATAAATAAGCAGAAGCCTTGTGGTGACTTTGTGGTTATAATTTCCAGATATATTTCTGTCCATTTGTGACTATTTCAGAGACATCACCCAAAGGTTTTTTTTTTTTTAAACACTAAATCCAGAAAATTGTACTTCCTCAAAAACACTTATTATAATATATTGTAAACACATTTCAAATGGTCTGTTCACCCCCAAAATTTAAATTCTAATGTTCTAAATGTATTTGAATATTTCCTTTTAGGGAACACAATAGAGGTGTTACTGGGAACCAGGAAAAAAACGTATTGTGAAGCACATGTAACTGTGAGTCACAATATCCAGAATACTGGCTGACCACCGGTAATTTAGGAATTTCCCAACCTGATGTAACCCACTGTGAAACCACAAGGGAAAAACAAGTCACAGCTTTGAATTGCATTGTGTATGCCTGAGCAAACATCCTCTCCTAAATTGAATTCATAATGCCTCCAATCACTGAGTACATATTTGAAGAGGAAAACAGCCTTTAGTGAATTATAGTGCATGCTGTCGTAGTTGAGGACAGATGGTGTGTGAATGGAGATCAGTTGTTTCTGTGGGAGAAATAAAATGCCCTGTTGAAGAGGATGGTGAGCACACTGTCTGCTCCACTGGTGGAGCAATCAGGTTGTGTTCAAACATCACACAACATCTGGCCCGTGTCCTCACACACTGCAGGCTGGAACGTCCTCAAGTGCAGAAGACAGACTGAGCCGAGGAATAATTCCATGAGGTTGGACTGTGCAACTGTTCCACAAGATGGGATGGCAAGAATTTGCAGCTCCACGTTCCCATCTGCCGTTTCTGGCAGACGGAGGAGGCTTTAAAGCCACCAAGTGGAAGGAAAAGCGAACAGGAGATTTTAGGCAGTCAAAACGTGCTTTAGCAATATAAAGGTGGCTGAACTTTTCCTCTGAGAGTAATGGCAAATGCTCAGAGATGCTGACAGATAATCTCTTTCAAGGAACAGCAGGATTGAAAGAGATCTCTTTAGATTGGCCATATATGAAGAATATCAATATATATGTTGTTTTACTTAGTATATCTATTTATACAGTATTTGTGTATCTATATCGGATCAGGGATTTGCTCTATCTATCCATTGTCCATCCGTCCATCCATCCATCCGTCCGTCCGTCTATCCGTCTATATGTCTCTTTCTCTGTCTGTCTGTCTGTCTAACTAAGAAACAAACATTCTATCAGTTTATGATTTTATCTGTCCAATGTTCTAACATTCAATCTATCATTCTATCGTCAATGGTAACCAAAGCTGTTTAATTTCCAGCATTCTTAAAATGTCTTCTTTTATGTTCCACAGAAAGAAAGAAAGTCATACTTGTTTGATTAAGTAAATGATTAGAGTGATTAAATTATTATGTAAATAAGTAAATGGCTCAATTTTCACTTTTGGGTGAAAAATCTATTGTTTGGTTCTTCTGTCAAAACATTTATTTTCCAATTATGTTTACAGTATAATAATTTAAATTAGAATGAAACGCAAAATTGACTTAATTGACAAACTTAATTAGAGTTAAAGTATGTCTTAGGCTTATATGATTAGTGTGATCTGAACATATGTAATATTTCTATATTTCTTAATTTACTTCATTTGTTTTAAATGTCTCAAAATCCTAAAACTTCCTAAAAGAAATGCACTGATGTAGCAAATTATGTTTATGAAGTTCACACTAAAAAGAGAGACAGAGAGGGTGAGACAACAGACTGGCGTACAACTGAGACGCACCATATGATGGATTCTCATAGTCATGAGACAAGTTCCTCTTCTTAATGACTGTTTTGTTTCCGAGCGCTGCCTGGAGCATCAAATAGGGGTGGTGAGACGGAAGGGAAAACATCTTCATCGGGGAGTGAACACTCTTGTTTATAAACCCTTTAACTTATCTCTTTCTCTTTCCTGTTCCTACATTGTGGTAACTAATCTATTGATTTGCTGTCATGACGTGAAGGTGCCTGCTGTAATGGAAAGAGAGGAAATGACGGTGAAGTGACTGTGCTTAGGCTTCTCAGTTCAAAATAAGAGATTTGAAAATAATGTAAACCTAAGAGCAGGTTCAATGGTAAAGGTTAGGTAGGTGGTTTAATACTTGATAGATTACGATTTAATGTAATAATTTTAAAAGATGGCTAGCATTATGAGTGAGCAGTGTAAGCAGTATTAAATCAGTGTCCCTTTGTGTGCTTATTTGATAGCTTACGTTACACTTGGCAAACCATGTCCATCGTTTATGCACAAGGTCTTAAGGGCATTTTACGCAGTAAGCTTTTTGTGATCTTGCCGCCTTTGTATACAGTTGATGCATAACACACCAGCAAACACGATGATGCCTGCTACAGTTTTAGCTTAATGATAGCAAGCAAAAGCATGCTGAGTCTCTAAGTGAAGTTATTACTGTAAATATTGTATTGTATGTTGCTTGCAAATGATAGATAATACAGCTAAAATATTAACTAAACAGAACAGTGTTTATTTCTCCATAAAATGTGCGACAGAGCTCAGCAATCGGACATCTTCCATGTTGTTTTTTGACCATATTAAAGCTAAATGGCATTTAATTGGCTTTTGATTGATTCTTAATACTCAGCAACCACACAAAAAATAGATCTTTTATCTTCTGCAATGCAAAGTTATGCCCTCTGTTTCTCTCTGAAAATCAATTGGACACTTGCCGTTAACATGTAGAATTGTATTTATAAAGCACAAATACTGCTTTAAACTATCCTTTAAAATATTTTGTCACTACTTTCTTTTTTTCGAGTCCCCTGTGTAGTCATCAACAAGACATCTGTACTACTTGTTTCTTATGCACTGGAGCTGCCTTTGACCTTTCTCTCCAACCCAGTGGTGTCATTCGTTTGAAAATAGTTGCCCTATTTGAAGTTCCACAGAGGTGAGTTTCTTTTGCTTGTTGCTGATTTTTTATTTCAGGATGTGCTTTCTGTCAAAAAGAGGTTTGGCTTCTCCATTAAAGCTCAGATGCATTTACATAATGTCCACTGTGGCATGGCCAAGGTAGACCGGGTGTACGGACGCTGAATTCTAATTAAGAGCATGAGAGATGTCAGCCGGCTCTGTCACTCCAGGACCTCCATTTTCAGGTCAACTTCTTTCTCAATGCACAAAACATCTGATCAGACTCATATTATGTATACGCATGACCCCACTGCAGCAAAATCATCAAATGGAAAGATCCAAGATCATCGTAAGGGTCACCAACCGTGACCTCAGCAGGTAGAGATTTCCTTCAGAGTTAATCTTAACTACTATAATGCCGCAGGCAAACTACGGCAGGGATCTCATCGCATCAGCACAAATCTGAGTGCTTCTTAAAATGAGCATACTAGTTCTTAAAACACACAATGCTGCATTATTTATAAGCCTGGGGAGAGGTGTTTTCAGATCTAATTTCTCACTCCTTATGCATGCTGATTGTCTCTCCTAATTCCTGTTTGTTTAGTCAGGTAGATGCAAATGTGGCTCTTATTTGCATGTCAAATCGGGACACGCGGGGGTGGGGGTTTGACAGAAGTACGAGTTAATGCACCTCCCTCTCGCTCGGGAGTGTTGAGCGAATGCATGCCTCTTATCTCCTTCCTTTGGTTCTTTCAAGAAAAAGCCAGCAATGAGGTATTAATAACTAACAGACATGCTGGGAAGGCTGGCTTTCCAAGTGATACAATGCCGGGGAGAGCGAGGGTTTTATAAAAAGGCTAATTTCCTTGTGCAGTACATTTTATCATATTAGAGTATATTATATATATATATATATATATATGTGTGTGTGTTTGTCTATATATATACTGTATATATATAGACATACACACACATACAGTATATATATATATATATATATATATATATATATATATATATGAAGGGTTAATTTGCAAAAGATAACTACGTTTTTAACAATTCTCAGAAATCATGTTTTTTCAATGTGCATTCCAATTAATGCAATCAAACTCTAGTTGGGTTATTTTGACTAGGGTAAAAAAACAGCTAACTAACACAATACAATTATGATAACACAATAAAAAAACATGATTTTTGAACATAAAAAACGAGTTATCTGTTTGCAAATAAACTCTTCATATATATAAAAAAATGTTTTCTCAACAAAAGGGGTATCAAACATTCCCAAGTAGACACAGCTGTTTCTGACCAATTGATAACCAGCAGAGAGTGATGTGTTTCCTCCATGTTGTAGCCGTCTGACTGGGTGTGATGTCCAATCAATAAGAAGCAACATATTAGGCCTGGAGGGTGTGTGGAGTTGAGATTCAAACACCCTCTGATTTGATTGATGTGACCCTGCATGCAAAAGTCGCAGGCTTTGCGGAGCATGTGTGTGTTCCTCACTAGAGGTGTGAAGGCGACAGAGGTGGGATTTCCTGTGTACTGGCAGCTCTGGCTTTGAGGCTTATCAAAACTGTGGGCTCAGAAACCTGCATGGGGTATGTTTATAATAGCATACTACCATAGAACTTGTAATGTTTTTGTAGTACTTTGCACAGTATGCACATTTACTTTTCTGTAAGCATTGAAGACTTTTTACATTTTCTCAAATCTGATACGACGACAGTATAGTGTGGAACATTGTATGACACAATGCAATTTGCTCGAATTGGCTTTCCATTTCCAAAATATTTTTTATGGGAAAATGTGTTAAATCAATATATTTTTTTTTAAACTGGACATGCTAGTAATAAGGACATTTAGTATACTCATTTCTAAAAAATGTTACGGTTGTAAACAGTAGGGTACTGTTTTACATACAATTTTATTTATTTATTTTAATTGTACACAGAGTATATACTGTTCAGTACACTGATACTAAACTTATACCAAGTTTTTGTTAAGGTAATTGGTTGCAAACTATTTATTTTAGCTACATTTAAAAAGCAAATTGAAAGTTAAATTGATTGCAACCACTTACCTTAAAATAATTTAGTAAATTCAATGAATATTTTTTTTCAATGTATGCTGTACACTATTCCAACCCTTATATTTACATTAAACGTTCTAATTGAACTACAGCAGGTTTTTATATAGTTTAGCTACAGATGTTGCCTGTCTGCATCACATAATAATATATTAAGGCGTCCCTGATGTGACATGGAAAAAAATAAATGTTAATTACAATATATATATATATATATATATATATATATATATATACACGTGAGCTAATTCTTAATTTGTGGCCACAATATTTAATTTTGTTTGATGAATCAATTCCCTTATTTTAGATAAGGGAAAAATAAAAAAATTTTGAGGGAAAAATAACTATTTTTATAGTACTATACTACAACTTACTATTACTCTAATTGTCACCAAGATATCCATTTTCTTTCCCCACAGCATGTGCGAGCTCCGTAAAATATATATGACACAATGCATAATTAAATATTTGATGGAAGAATGTTAGCAGAGAAAGTGACAAACACTTTTTCACCATTCCAGGTTAAAGTTTTCAGAGCATGTGCACAAAGACAATTTCCATTTGATTAATGTGTCAAGTGAATAAAGCTGAGCTACAGTCATATTATTTTGGTTCGTTACTTTGACTTAAAAAAAACAGACTGGCTCAATTTTAGCCAGAACAAAGCATTTATGATATTTTAAAAGACAAATTTTTTAATATGAATGAAATTAAACTTTTGAAGACTAAACATATAGTTATCTTGACAGCACTAAAGTGTACCGAAACAAGAAAAGTAGCCAGAACCAAGAGTTGCAGGTATGTCAGGACATTTTTTTTATAAGACTCAATCCTCACTGTGTGAAAAAGATTTGCCATTGAACTATATGATTGTCTCCCTATATATATATATATATATATACTGGATTCAGCTTTATTTTCTCTTTGTGCTGCCCTGTGAGTTATGACCCTGGCCTTGATTACAACCCCAGTGATATCACAAACAGGCCGACTGGTCAGCTCAGGGGGTCCATATGATCAGGGCGAGACCGCTTGCAGTGCAAAAAAAGCTCTTGCATCCATAAATTCCCTTTTTATGAGCTAGACTTGATGAAACCATTTCCCCTGACACCTTGTTTTTGCTGCATCCGTTGTTAGTTTATTTCTCCTCAGCTGAGTGGTTTTATGTGCTATTTGGGGTGGACGGTGACAGAGAGGTTGTATGGGTAAGATATTGCATTGCTGCCCGTCTGGATGTGAAGATGCCCCGGCCTCTGATCTCTCCTCTGAAGCTGTCACTTCTCCCGTTCTCTGCTTCTCTAGCTCTCTCGTCTTTGCAGAGCAGCCAAGGGGTTGGAGAGCGAGGGGAATAAATGATCTGGAGGAGATGAATCAACTTTCAATTTTGACAAAGACAGATGTGGAGACACGGGGGAAAGAGGGAAAAACGTGTTTGGGAACAGACAAGAGCATGGAAGATTTACACACACTGAAATAAGAAACGTAACATCGACCCAGAGATTTAAAATAATGGTTCAGTGTATGTAAATACAGAAGCGTCATATTTGAGCCAAGTGGATTTTAAATGGTTAGTTCACCCCAAAATGAAAATCATGTCATTAATTGCTCACCCTCATGTCATTCCAAACTTGTAAGACCTTCTTTCATCTTCGGAACATAAATTAAGATATTTGTGATGAAATATTATTGGACCTGGGGACATTTCAGTTGCATTGCTGTCTATAGAGGGTCAGATTTCATCGAAAATATCTTAATTTGTGTCCCGAAGATGAACGAAGGTCTTACGGGTTCCAAATATACATATGTAATTTAAAAATAATTACTGTATATATTTATGTTAGGTGTCTGTCTAAAATTGTGTGTTAGAAGTAACATTCAAAATGCAAAGATGTGGTCAGACCAGTCAAGTCACACCTTCCAAACTCCAGTTGAACAAAATGTCAAAACCAATATTTTCCATACAAAGAAAAAGAGTGATGATCATTAACTGTCAGGTTTGGTTAGTTTGCTTGGTTAATTAAAAACAAAACAAATAGATACGCTATTACAAGTTCTGCACCTGAGTTTCCCTTCGCGTTAAGCAAGCCCAATAGACTTTACTATCTTATATTTACTTACATATAAAACTACATAAAAAGTTGTTAATAAGTGTTTTCCCCCTTAGGTCATGTCTTATCTCAACCACGTTGCCAAGCGAGTTGGAACTGCCTCTGGTGCCACCTCAAAATAAATAGGCGCGTGACACATCTGCATACTTGTGTCTGTAATCTGGACTGTGCTTGCGGTGGTGTGTGTGTGTGGATTTGGGAGCTGGATGGATAATAAGAGCTCAGTTGTCCACCAGAGTGAGGGGGGAGATATACCCTGAAGCCTCATGTCATCCGATCAGTCATCTTCTCTCCATTCATCATGTAGTGTTCCTCCCCTGCTCTCTCTCTCTCTCTCTGCACCAGTACAGAGGAAACTGGGAGCTCATAGCCTATGGGAGTTAGACTGAAATTTGATTAAGAAATATAGCCACTGCATTTGCCACCAGAATTTCAACATGCGTATCAGTTTCTGCTCACGACAATAATCAAATAAAGATATTCTCTTTATCTTATATTTTTAAAACAAATGTTCAAAGCTGATAGAGATACATGTGACAGCTCATCAGTTATATTATATATTACTGCACCAACAACATTATTGTCATTATTGTCATTGTATGCAATTCTGTCTCTCAAAATTGTGATTATATACATTAAACTTTAACTTTTTTTCCCGCTTTAACACTTACAATTACTTTTTAGGTATTCCATATTCACGTGGCTTCCATAGTTTAGTAATATTACTGTAGCTGGTGTTTTATAAAAGCAATAAGACATATGACCATGTATGACAGTGATTTTAATACAGTTAAGGATGTCTTTGCAAATCGTATTTGTGTTGTGCCTAAATACACTCTTTACCTATGGTAAAATCACTGTAAACATGGCTTATCTGGCTTATTTCCTTATTTCACCTTAGTTTTAAAGACATCCGAATCACATTATTCAATTCAAAGGCTAGAATCAAATAAGCAGTGCTGTAATATTTCATGATGAAAGACCTTCAGAGGAAGACATTTATCTGTAAATCACCCATCCAATTTTACTGACAAGCAGAGCTGCTGAACTTTAACCTATGGCTTCTCAGATTTCTGTACCACATTATTAGGTTGCCAGAAACGTATATGTAATGTTTAGTTTTTTTTACAACATTTACTGCAATTCACAATTGATTATATGTTGCTCGGCTCCAAATGTCATGTGGACAGCAACTATTCAATTAAACTTTAATATATGAGGCTTCTTTGTCTCTCTGTTTTCTCCAACAGAACCTTTACTGGATTGTAAGTGCCCGTATTTACAGAGCGGCTGTGGTAGTGATTTATAAACGTCTAATTACTGAGCATGTAATCATTAGATTATATTTGAGCGAGTCATTAGTCATGGTCTACCAGTTCACTGTTTGTTGGCAACAGCGGATCAATAGTACAGTTTGTCTTATAACCATTTCTGTGTGCTGTCACCACGTAAACACTGATAGACTGTGACATTCTGTGCTTGACCCTCTGTGGCTATACCCTTGTTTGAGGAAATGTTTGCAATGCAATCATATCAGATCAGATTTTCAGCTTTTGGATGCACCATTGTAAACGTGCACCTGTGGAGAGATGAATGATGGATGCCAACTGCAGCTTGTTCCTGTGAACAGCTCCTTCACAAACATTTGTCTGATAGCAGTTGGAGATACAATTCAAAACTCTGGCTTTTCAAATTCTGAGGAATTTTGAGGGGGAAAAATCCCATAATTAGAGAGGAGAGCGTATTTCTGAGTAATTATGGCTTTCATATTGTTTGTGTGTGTGTGCGTGCAAGGGTGAGAAAACATGAATATGCATATCTGTGCTTCTGTTTGTGCATGTAATATTCAGTTTGGCATGTTTTTGTGTGTATTAACATCTAGTATTTTTTACACTAGCAAATTATTTGCTTATATGTCCTTGAAAATTAAATTGAACCAAAGTGTTTGGTATGCATAATGGTTTATATGCTTTTTGCTGTTTTAATTGCACTAATGTGAAGCAAGTTGCGTTTGCGGGGGCAATGGTAGCGCTTGGGAGCGGCATCATAAAAAATAAATCCATATACAGTACATAAGTGCAGGTGTGTGTGAGGTCACTCTGGTTGGCATTGAGTTACAACATGAGAAAATAAGTAGTTTGCGAGCAGCCACAGTATGCCAGTGGCCCAGGTTAATCTAAGTCTGTATGAAAGCAAGCGGAAAAACAACATTAGCCTTTCTACCTTTAGCCAGCATACCATTCAATGCTGCCTGAATGTCTCATTTAGCTCTCGCTGATGAACTCCATGTGGATTGAGTTGTTTGTCAAGGCTTGTGCCTGATTAGTTTCTGCCTTTCAGCCGCATGTTTTCGCTGTCCTTGGTGCTGAAAATGTGTTTGTGGGAGTGTTGAGTGGTGCACAGAAGCCTAGTCTTAAAGGGATAGTTCACACAAAAATTAAAATTCTGTCATTTACTCACCGTCAAACTGTTTCAAACATGTTTAAGTTTTTTCTTCCATTGAGCGCAGAAGAATATATTTTGAAGAATGTTGGTAACCAAACAGTTGACGATAGCTATCGACCTCCAAAGTATGTAAAAAAAAATATTAAAAAAGTAAAAGATGACAGAATGTTCTATTTATCGAATGAATGATTTTGTCCAATTCTATTCAACTCTTTAAGGATGTTGTCCAATTTTTGGCTTATATACCAGAGGCAATCCTAGAATACATTCCAACAAACTAGATGGGTGGACAAGATTATATGAATAATTATTATTAATGTGTTTTATTCAGCTCTGAAAAGTATGGAAACATTTACTTTTGATTAATTTGCAAATTAACATGCTAAACTCTGTAGTTAGTACTTCATTTGAGAAGTGCTATTCCTTGTGATTTGATATCTACTGCAAGGTTTATGACAGAGTTAACACAATTTGTATGTTTTTAAATTTAAAACAGATACAAGAGGTGATGGGATCCAAGAGGTAAATTTGTCATGCCGAATAACTCCATTTCATGCTGTGTCTATTCATATCACTTTTCTTTTTCCTCTGACTTAGTTTTTCCTCAGCTGTATTCTCCCCTATTTGATATCGCTTTGATTCTCTTGAATGGGAATTGCAGAGGATTACTATGTTTGCACATCTATCTTTGTTTCTTTATTTATGATTTTATGCATTGAGGACATAATTGTTAAGTGTTATAGCATCTTAATCGCTATGACCATCAATTGCCCTTTCAGGTTATGCTGTATAGAGTATTTATCCACCCACCTGCATTCTCTCTCACACACACACACACACACACACACACACACACACACACACACACACACACACACACACACACGCTATTAGTATACTGTTACTCTCGGTTTTATGCTCACGACCAGAGACAGCAATGGGCAATCACATCAACACGCAAATCAGAGAACATGGCAAGTTGTTTTACTCCTCTTTTTCTTGCTGCTCTCCCTGATGTCTCTCACCACTGAACAATTGGCAAGGTTTCAATGAGGTGATTTAGTGTTTGTGGAAGTGGCAACTCTGCTGAGACCCACAGTCTGTTTCCACTAACTGAGTTTCACATTAACAAGCAACATTCAGTTTCTAATGGAGCTGAACTTTCTGATCTCGCTAAGTGCAGGTGAGCAAATGGACTATGAGGATTGATTCAAAGATAGCTTTTTTTTAGATAAATGCAGTTGGATTTGTGTGTGTGTGTGTGTGTGAGAGAGAGAGAGTGTAAGAGTGTGTGTGTGTGCGCACATGCAAATTTTTTAATCTGTGTAGCTTTTTTAAATTATTTCTGATATAATTGTTGAAAGCTGTTAACATGCTATTTGAGTGATAAGACTTGTTGAAAATTTTCTAATATAATGCACTAACTTCAATCAACATGTCTACCTTCTTTTCTGGCTTGTGCAAAATTGGGACTTTAAGAATTGGCTCCCATTCTATTTTTAATTAAATTGGCCCACAATAAGTTTAATTGCAATTTTAATGGGAAAGACAAGAAAAATGATTTACTATATTGCAGTTTTATAGTCACGCCGCAAGTTCAGCACAGCCAGAACAATTACACGATTCGTGTTCACTAATTATTCCTATTTATTTCCTGATAGAATATATTTTCTCAAATAAGTGGAACACCTTTCTTAAAGTTTAATACGGTCAAAGCGAATAACAGTTTATTCAGAAAAGTTACTAATATATATTTTTAACAAAAAAATGCCTATGACCATCAGGTTGCTTACAATTAACTTTATAAAGATACGTTTTGACATCATTAAATAATTCATTACTTTTGTAAATGTTTATCCATATTGGTATATGAGGTGATGATTCTAAAATTCTAAAGCTACAATTTGATACATTCTATCATTTTAATTCTATTCTATTTCAAATTTAAATGCTACATCCTGTGTGCTAATTGAATAGACACTTTTAGGGCCGAAGTCAAAATAACGTCACAGCACTAGCTGGAGGCAAAGCAAAGCAAAAACCGGAGGCGGTCAATTCAAAACAGTGCAGATTCGGCTACACAAGGGGCTTAAAATATCATCTTGTTGTTATGTTGGGTGCCAGAATCGATGTAGTAGAGGCTTCAATTTGAAATTTTTACCGCTTACCTGCTGTCTCTGCCAGACAAAAAACGACGACAGATGTGATTAAATGCGATAAAACGAGCAACTGGACAGAAACAATCATCAAAAATGCTGGCGTTTTCAGCTCACACTTCTTATCAGAAAATATTTAATAAAGTAATGTCTTTTGTAGTTATGGGTAGTTTTGTTTTGGCCTGTTTTTATTTTAGTTTTAGTCTAGTCTTTGTGTGAAGCTGTCATTTTAGCTGTCAGAATTAACCATGACTATTTTAGTTGACGAAAACTGATGACATTTAGTCTAGTTTTAGTTTTAGTCAATGAAAATTGTCTTTTAGTCTCTTTTTAGTAATGCAATTCTATTTAACCCAGTCAATATAGTATAAGTACCTAGTAGTATAGACGAAACCAATATTTTTTTTTAGCCAAACTCATTTCAAACAAGACTATCTTATTATATTATATACACACACGCTAGTCACACACGTTTGTCTCAGTCATTTTCAGCTCAAGTGGCTAACGTTTAAAGCTAACGTTAAAATAAGATACATTAACCACAGCCTCATGAGTTGGCATGAGCTTTCTAAAATAGAGAGTAACGTTACGTTAATGTCTTGACTTACCTCAATTTCATTATGGAATGCCTTGAGATGTCTCTTAAGGTTCGTGGTGTTTTTTCCTGTGATTTTGTGGCCGCATTTCCCCCCATATTTTTCCACAACACATTCCGTTTTCTTTTCCACTTCTATGTAATGAAAGTTTTTTTAATGAAATGTAGTTTCTTCTTTTTCTCCCAAAGACGAACCCCGGCTGGCTGGCCATCAGTCCCTTTCTCTGTGTCAGACTTAACTTTATTTGCTGTCGTCTTCTAAATAATGAGGAAGTGACTTCGCCTGCGTCTACGCAGTGCGACCTGATGCAGCCCCTGTAGTGAGACAGAAAATAATACAAAATAATAATAATAACAGGACTAAGCGAGACAAAATAAAGTTTTTTTATCGTCTTGTTTTGTTCAATGAAAATGAAGAGACATTTTAAAATAGTTTTATTTTGTACTTTAGTCTCGTTTTGATTCAATAATATTGTATTATACATTTAATACAAAATTATACGAAAGCAACACTAGTTATGGGCATGTCTGAAGATTTCTTGCATCTCACGACTATGCTGTGTTTGAAGTAATGTCGGTGTGCATTTGTGTAAAACAACAAACTGACGATTTATATATAATCATTTGTAATTGTATATACATTGTTGTGATTACTTGTGGCTGGAATAATAATGTAGCTGTAAAAATTGTTGCCTGCTGACATTGAAATATATATACATCTTCATGACTAGATAGACATGGTGCATTTGTCTCTACTATACACGTTAGATGTGAGTCACTCAACTGGAGGGAATCATGTCAGATCATCTATTCTTTGAGTTAAAGCATGTGTGGGTTGGCCAATCTGGTTTCGTCCGTTAACCTTTTCAAATAACAGCCGCGGTCCTGGACAGTGAGTGACCATACATAGACTGGTAAAATTTCTCCAGTTATTGTTAAAAAAAACAAGCTAACAAACTTCACAGCTAGCGTTAGTGAAGCGGTCAGGGCTAGGGAATCTTTCTGCCTCCAGCTAAGCTCCGCCCACAGAAAAACGTCACAATGTTTACTAACAGAAAAAGAGTCTATTGGAACTTAAAATGCATTTGCTGATTAATTATAAATGGTGCACAACCCTGAAAGTTGTTATTAATCACATTACTCTCACATAATGATATGGAGGATAACTTTATCTAAAGACTCGGAATGCTCTTTTAGATACTAGCAGGTGCAAGTTTTATTACCTTCTGAACCACATCTTTAAAATTTACTGTCTTTATGGGATTCAGCTAATGAATATTTTAATAAGTATCAGAGCTAGTTGAGAAAATATTTAATCCTTAATAGTATCTTTGAGAAAATGGTCTTTTAATGTCAAAACCGCCAAAAGCCCGAGGGCAATATATTTTTATATAGACACCATATTACACCAGGCTTTATAGTGTTTGACAGCTGTAATGACACTTGCCTATCCAGCCATACCAAAACTGCGATGGTCAGTAATGTTTATTACATGTGCTCGGGTTCTGTGGGTTTCTGGGCATTTTAAATGGCTCTTGACCTTTTCCAGACAGTGACCAGAAAATGGGAGCTCGGTTCATTGCCTTTTTTATTGTGACATGTATTTTACCATCTTTTTATGAGCATATGACATTTGTTCATTGCTTTCATATGTCTATCAGTGTGCCAAGGTGAGTCTAGTAAAATGTAAAACCAGGGATCATTTATGATTTTTTTTTTTTTTTAAACCTTGCCCTGTAAATGGCCTGGCTTCTTGTAATAGTCAGGATAAACATTATTGCACATTAGCAGTTAGATGGTCACTGGCGTGCTTTATCTTCTACACAAATAACAATTGATTTCTGTATTTTAACCACACTGGATGCAGTAATCATCCAAGACAAGTGCAGACAGGAGAGCTCTTGGCTTATCCATTGTACAGTGGTCATTTAGTTGGAGAGGTGAGCAACAGTTTGAATGGTTGATGGCTAGAATAACAGACAGAAGCATCATGTCATTTCAAACTGAGGGTCAAGTGGAGTTTGAATGCAACTTCAAAAACATATATTATGTTCCTGAGTTTGTGAATCTTTTTGAATGATTTATTAAAAGGATTGGCTTATAAGAGTAATTTGTTCGTGGATATCATGTAGCTACACTGGTTCTGTTGTATCTTTCAGATTTACTAAAAAGAAAGAGTTTAAAAGAGTAATTTGTTGTTGAATCAGACTACACTGGTCAGATTGTACACTAGTGTATGCAGCCCTTGAGGACAACTCAAAAGAAAGACATGTTTATTTGCCATTATTTTGCAATACACAGTCATTTTATTTCTAAGTGCGTACTGCAAATGAGGGTCTCACTCTATTCCTTTTGCTGCTCGAGGCACCCTACAAATTGCAACATTCAGTGTTAGCTAATAATTAAACAACCATTCTCTTTGATCTCTTTTATGCTGTAGTTCAGATTTACAACTAGAATTGTTCTTACTCCTCCAACCACCCGATCATTTCCACGGCCCATATGTTTTATGACCTCTGGGACCTTGTTAGGCTTGCAGACTGGTGGCGCCATGTGGGCTAGACTGCAGCGAAAGTCACCGAAGCTGCCCAAGCGTACACTCGAGTGCGGTCCCAAAAGGGGCATTTTGAGAAGATTGGGGTCCTCGGGGAGCCAGAGTTGTAGAGACTCACAAAACTCCCTCAAACATATAATGTTTATTTCCTCTGACATCAACATTGGTTCTATCATAAAACAGGGACACATCTATGAACCTAGCAGGTGGGATGCTACATTTAATGGTCAGCAGACAACCCAAATTGGCGCAGATAAGATCTTTAAAGGGATAGGTTACCAAAAATTGAAAATTATGTGATAATTTACTCATTCTTAAGCTGTTCAAACTTCCTTGGCTTTCTTTCTTCTGCATAACACAAAATAATACATTTTATTCTTGGCCATACAATTGAAGTCAGTGGGGTCTAAAATAATACTGGATCTGAATGATATTTATTGTAATGATAAAAATGTAGATCTTTTGCAAAATATCATCTATAGTGTTCCAAAAATAAAATTTAATCATACAGGTTTGGAACAACATGACAGAATTTCATGAATTTCAATTTTGCCTGAAATATCCCTTTAATGTGTCAACAATTGTCTCATTCGGATCTGCTTTGTTTATTTGTAATGAATTATAGGACAACCATCTGAGATAAAGTTGATACTTAACAGTATGAGATTTGAATTGTATACACTACTTTCAAAAGGTTGTAATAAATCTCTGGACTTGTGAAAGGAGAACATCATCTTTGTGTCCCACAGAAAAAAATCTAAGTGATACAGTTTAGGAACACCATGAGGATGAGTAAATGATGAAAGAATATACATTTATTTTGGGGTGAACTATCCCTTTAAGAAGTTTTTTTAATGTGATAACTCTTCATAGCAAGTGTACACCAAATGCTAGGTGTGTTAATTCAGGTCACGCTCAATACAACCAAGTTAAAATTAATGAAAAATCTTCAGTTTGCTATTTATGGCAGAACCATACGGCAACACAGCCCATGAGAGCTGGCACATTGCCCTGATAGAGCCGCTCTCAGCTGGATGCCAGGTGAATGTAATTTTGAGTGCTCAAGAAAGATCTTCAGCATCGCTGATGCAATCTTAATGAGAAGTATAGGATTAGAAAAGAAAATCCTAATAAAATGTGACCCTGGACCACAAAACCAGTCTTAAGTCGCTGGGGTATATTTGGAGCAATAGCCAACAATACACCGTATGGGTCAACATTTATTGATTTTTCTTTTATGCCAAAAATCATTAGGACATTAAGTAAAGGAAATGTTCTGTGAATATATTTAGTACATTTCCTACTGTAAATATATACAAATATATTTTTTTATTAGTAATATGCATTGCTAATAAATTCATTTGGACAACTTTAAAGGCCATTTTCTCAATCTTTAGATTTTTTTGCACCCTCAGATTCCAGAGTCTCAAATAGTTGTATCTCGGCCAAATATTGTCCTATCATAACAAACCATACATCAATGGAAATATTATTTATTCAGCTCTCAGATGATGCACAAATCTCAATTTTGACTTTGTTGTTCAGGCGTGACTCAAGGACTAATATCAGGCCCAGACCCATGGTGATGCAAGTGACTTGTTTTTAGTTCTCCTGCTGTGTCCACCTCAGCACGTTGTCTTATTCTGCCTTCACACCTCCTTTGCGGTTTTGAGCACACCGCGAAGCCCCAGCCAGATCTTCTTCCGCCCTGTTAAAGGAGACCCTGACATTCGCTGGAGACAGCCCATCAAACAGCCTGTTGCTAATTGTCCGCGAAGACCCAGATCACCCGTGTCACGCTCATACGGAGTTGCTTGAGGACAGGCCTGTAACCCTGAGTGATATAGAGCCGGTCGTCTTTAACAAACTCTAATGGGAGAGAGATGGCAATGAAGGTCAATGACTAATTTTTTTGCTGCTGTGATGGTCAGTTAAACACTCACAAGAGGATAAGAGAGAAACTGAGACAGAGAGTGTTTGTGGACAATAGTAATCTTGGACTAAAGCCCTGAGGGTGTTAGAGCAAACTTTCACTCAGCAGACGATCAATACTGAGAACATTCAGGTCTGGCAGTTTACAACTACAATAATGAGTTTAATCAGCACAACACGCTTCCTCAAGGAACCAAAACAAATAGTGCTGCCGAACCACCCCTGCCCTGTTTAAATGTCCCAGCCACATTTCAGATGGTCTTAAACCATATTGTATTGTAGGAATCATTAGTGTGAACTTATTTCACTTTGGCATCACTATAAATTAAAGAGATAATTTCATACTTTTGAATATTTTGTTTTATCCTCCACCCTCTCTCTGACCTTTAGAAATAATTAGGCCATTTTGTTTTGCTACTGCACCTTTAAGACTTCCATGCATATTATGTATGTGAAATGATTTGTTGGACAGTTTCATCAAATTACTTTGATACTCTTGGTTTTGTGGTTGGGTCAAAGGACATCTTGATACAATATATATGGACATATCTGCCTAATTTCTCAATAACAGCCTCTTTGCTAAGCATGCATCACATTGTGACAGGTTCACAAAACTCTAAAATGTGCTGCACAATCTTTTACGATTAAGCTGAAATGGTCAGGGACCTTGTGAATATGAACTTCAGCTCTCTTTTTTTGAATATCTGGAACCTTCAGAAGGATGTGCAGATCGAGGGCAGGTGTAACGTATAGTCAGAAAAACACAAGATTAGATTTTTCCACATTATTAGTTCTTCTGGCTTTTAATAATCATAGTACCTCTGCTGCGTTCTCCGTTTTACCTTACTGTGCAGGGAAACTGTATTGATGTGCATGAGCCTCTATCATAATGTAGTATTTTTATCTTACTACTAAATATAGAGACTTCTATATTTAAGTTAAGAAATTAGTATTTTTTGTCTTTTTGTGTTTTTAAGGAAATTGTATGTGTTAACATTACATTGAGCCCTTCAATTTCAATGCGTTTATGTACTGATAAACATTAGAATGTCTGTTGATGTGTTTTGTATGTACTGAATTATGATGCAGTACAACAGGGGAATGCAGTAGTTTCTAATGCTTGCCTGCATGAAAATTATATTCAGGTTTCTCACCAGCATTAGTCAGAATCCAACAAACAGCAGCATGACATTTATTCTGCTGTAAAATCTTATTTGTAATTCCAATAGCCATTAAGATGCATCAATTAATTATCTGATTAATTTAGCGCGTAATAAACGTCAAACCTTTATTTAAGACGAAGATGTTCCCCAGTACTGATTACACCATCTCCAGTCTTTACCGGTAGCAATTTGATCAATCAGTATTTAATATTTTCTGGTGACCTTTTGAGAATGACCAGCAAATCTGAGGCACATTCATTTTCTTTATGGAGCAAATTTCTTCCATCTATTACCATTTGACATTTTGAGCAGCTCCGCCTAGCGTCTGCTTTATTGAGAGGGGTTAAACACAGGGCCTAAAGAAAGCGGAACGGTACAGCAGATTGTCCTTTTGTCTGTGCTGTCCCATCCATTTCAGCATTATCAGGTTAGGGAGATCTAAGGCCCTCCTGGGTTGCAGTGTTTTCTGCATTCACTTTGGAACGTTTTCCCTGTGACCTTTCCCCATGGCTGGATTTGGCTGCAGTGTTTCCTTCTAATTTAAGATTTTGGCAGGTGCTGGAGCTTCATTATTGGCGCTGTTCCGTCCCCCCTACTGTCCCTTTTGGATGCTGTCTCCCAGGCAACTGGTCGGCCCACTAGGCATTGAGCTCCCTAGCATCAGAGTGCCATGTTTTTTGGTTATTGTATTTTTTCATGCCTTTCTCCATCATGGAATCTGTATGTATTACACCCCAACATTAACACACTTTTCCCCTCCCTCTTGATCTGTCTCTGTTACTGTTTCTGTGTGTCAGTGCTGTTCTCCATTCTTATCAACTGATGCTATGCTTCACTGGCATACTTGTGCTTCATAGTTATAATTGTTCATACAAACTGAGGCATGTAACAAGTTATATGCTTACTTTTCATTCATCATATTTTGATAGACTTAGACATTTTAAAACCAGGGACCAAAATATTATGAAAACTTGGGGCATAGCAGTGAGCTTTCAACCACTTAGCAATTGCATAGCAATGGTCTAAAGTCAGTCAGGAGATCTAAGTAACTGCATGCAACACCTTAGTTCATTTTAAATAGATTATTTAATCCGTGTTTCCTCATTATTTCGAGTTTTTGGCAGCTTTATAAAGTCAGAATTGTGAAATTAAAAGTCACAATTACCTTTTTATTTTTTTATAATAATTATTTTATTTTACAAAAATGCAGAGGATTGCAAAGAATTGCAAAATGTAAACTCAGATTTGTGAATTGACCATAAACAGGGAGTTTGACCAATTGGTCGATCTGACCAATCATAATACCAAATCTGCCATTTTTGTTTGACAAACAAACCAGACAGGAGAGTAGATTAACTTTGGTGGACTTGAACTTTAAAAATGGTGTATTGTCGTCTTTCCATGGTTGAAACAAGATAGGCATACATTCTGATGTTCATATTTCATGCTATAACTAGTAAAGAAGAAAGATGATCTGTTCACATGCTACTTGAACTGAGGTGCTACAGCAATCTGTCCTGACAAATTAAATAGCCCAAAAATGTTATTTATAATTCATTTCTTAAAAAATGACAAAATGTGAAAGTAGAGACTTTGTTTCATACCTAAAGTAACCTGCTCTGTCTTGTCCATCAGTGCGTTGTCACATTCCTCTTTGGTCAGCGATATATTTTTCACTACGTGAGAACGTGATGTGTGGCGTGAGAGCACCGTGGCTTGTCAGACATAGGAACAGTAACGAAGGGGGGCAGGTATTTGCGAAGGGACACATCTCGCAAATCCGAGAAAAAAGTCTAAAATGTAAGATAAAAAATAACACACAATTACCTTTTTTATTTTTCATCCCGTGGCGAAAACAAGCTTCCCTAATATCTGGACCATGTGGATCGGTCAGTATCTGTAATGCCAAGCACAAACAACTACTCTTTCTATCTCTATTTGTTCTTTTCTCTATCTCTCTCTACTTTATTTTCTTCACCCTCTTTTCTCTGTGTCTTGTTCTGTTTGTATATTGAGACATAATAACATGTTGTCAAGTGCCTCGCTATGACAGTCATTTGCATATCTTAAATATGTTTTTGGGGAGCTGCTGAGATACTGACTGCTATCCATTAATGTTTCTTTTTTACTCACTCTTTATCATTCATCCCTCCTCTATGGTCCTCCCATTTGCATTTAATCCTCACTGAATGTGTGTTAAATGTCATATCTGGAAAGCAAACTAAATCATGTACTGTGTGCATGCCTGCATCTTGTGTGTTTTGAAATACAATCTTCTACGCTGTTATGTTAATGTACATGAGTTTTGGTGTATGTACGTATCTATATGTATGTACAGAATGTGTGTATATACATTATACAGGGGTTGGAGATAATAATGTGAAGACCTGGAAATAGGTTTTACCACCATTTACTTTTTATATAGCCTTCACCTTTCTTAGAATAGTCTCCAGTTAAATGTTGTTTATAAAAAAAAACCTCTAAAAACACTCTTTTTTATCTAAAAAAAAGCCAGTAGCAGCAGAGATATTTGAGGAGGGAATCTGCTTCTCACATTCTCTTCCAAAACTGCCCACAGTGTTTGATATTATTGAAGTCAGACAGATAGCCAGGGCAGATGTTTAATTTCATCTTTGTGCTCCAACTGTCTAGGTTTTATGATCATCACCCCATCTTTTTTAGCATTGGCGTCTGTGATTACAGTTTTTCTCAGTTGCTTTGGTAAATTTCTCTAATCATCCTTAATATCTGCAAAGAAGTATGTGCATTTCTCAAAACAATTCGTACAAACAGCACCACACAATAGATTACATGCAAAAGCCTGTAACTTCCTCAAAATCTTTAGTTCATCTCTCAAAAGTAAGTATTTATGTTAATGAACATATCAGTGCCATCAGAATGAAAAGTCCTTGTGTTGACACACAATATAGTAAAAATGCTTAGTCATGTTGTCAATATAACACTGCGCTCTGTTAGAATTACCTGATGTAAACTATGGAAAAGTTTGGATGACAGTTACTGTACTGAAATGCAGAAGGCTGCACTTCTTATGTATGCCATATATCCATTTCAAAAGTACAAATTTAGACATTAATGTATGTGGGATATTGATTGAAAGAGACTTGTTTGAAGTATTACATTTACATTTATTCATTTAGCAGATGCTTTTATCCAAAGCGACTTACAATTGAGGAATACAATAAGCAATACATTATAAAGAGGCAAACGGTCACAGGAAGTGCTTGTCATACAATATTTCAGGCATTGTTTAGAGCAAAACTAGCTAGACAGGGAGAGGTTAAGGAAAGAGAGCAACGTTTTTTCTATGAGGAAGAAGGAGCAGAAGTCAAGTGAAGATGGAAAATATGAGTTCCCCTTCATGGGAACTTCGGATTGCATCCCCTAGAGGTCACTATGGGGAACGCCGTCAGTGTGACCCGTGTTTGAAGCATACATACAAAAACACAACCTGTTGGCGACAGCCTATGACGTCAGTACCGGCGTGGCCACAATATAAAGGGCGCCGGGAGAATACATCATCCACTTCTTTCGTCTTCACTGACTGCTTTGTTTGAAGTGTACATTCTGGTAAGAGTACAGTTTTCTACCTATTATCATGGCGAGCACTAGCAAGGCTTTTAAGAAGTGTGTAGATCCGTGTCCTCGCTATTTGACTCCCGATGACACACACAATCTTTGCGTCTTTTGTTTGGGGCGAGGAGCGTGCACGCGATGTCCTTGACGGGGGCAGCTGTGGCCTAATGAATAGAGCGTTGGACTTGTAACCCGAGGTTGTGGGTTCGAATCTCGGCTCCGGCAGGAATTGTCCATGACTGAGGTGAGACCCTTGAGCAAGGCACCAAACCCCAACTGCTCCCCGGGCGCCGCAGCATCGGCTGCCCACTGCTCCAGGTTTGTGTGCGCTTGGATGGTTTAAATGCAGAAAACACATTTCACTGCTGGTTATATTCTGTATAATTGTGTGTGACAAATAAAAAAAATCTATTTTCTATTCTATTGAGGGGGCAATCTGCGTGCACTGTGAGGTTTTTTCTATGAAAAAGCTCCTCTCTCGTCTGTCCCTTTTTTCAAGGAAAGAGGGGCAGCCGTCTGCTTCCCGTGATTTGGGACCCACCGCTGCCGAGGCACGGAGGAGTATGAAATCGTGGGGTTCGCAGTAGGATCTGGCTGATGAGTTAGAGAGGGAGCTCCCCTTTTCGCACGCATCGGCCGAGAACAAGGGTGAGCTGCTGGATTGTGATGATTCGATCTCTCTGACATCATCCGATCCAGCGGCTAGTGCTCTCCTGGGTTATGCCCAGGAAGAGCAGGAGATGTTTGAGAGTGAGGATGTTGAGACTGAACCCTCTCAATCCTCCTGCCCTGCATACGAAGAGCTGTTGGAGGTTATGGAAAGTTCCACGGCGAGGCTTGACTTGCCGTGGGAGCGGACCAAGATGGAGTCGCCGTGGGGGCATCTCGATGAGCGGTATCTTTCTGGCCATAACCCCCCAGCTCAAGTGAGCCTTCCATTTTGGTTGAGAAGGAATGGAAAAGGCAGTTTTCCTCTCGCATTCATAAATTCCAGCACACCAGTTATGCTAACATCGTAGGGATACGTGAAAGTGGCTATGAGAGGATGCCCCATACAGAAGAGACGCTAGCTAGCTACCTCTCCATTGGTGAGACGTCTTCTCTAAAGGTTCCCTCCTTGCCATCTAAGCCCCTTCAAGATACTGTGAGCTTAAATGCCAAGGCGTACGCAGCAGCAGGTCAGGCTGTCACTTCATTGCACACCATGGCAGTGCTTCAGGTGTACCAAGCGGATCTGCTGAAAGACCTGGATAAGGGTCAGGGCCTGTCAACTGACGAGGTAGCTGAGCTGAGCTGCGCCGCACAGATTTGGCCCTCCGTGCCACTAAGCAGGCTGCCACTGCTGTGGGCTGGTCTATGGTCGCCATGGTGGTAATGGAGAGACATCTGTGGGTGAATCTGGCAGATATCGGGAAGAAAGAGAAAGGCTCTCTTCTTGATGCTCCAGTCTTGCCTTCCGAGCTTTTACCTCCATCGAGGCGGTAGTCAAGAAGTTCAAGGAGGCGAATGCGCGCTCAGCAGCTTTAAAACCTTAATTCCAAGAAGGTCCAGGTCTGAGCCCAAACAACGCAGAGGTCCTAGCCCATCCTGGTCCGAGGTCAGGTGGGAACCTAAGAAAAGCTGCAGTCGTTTGGGACCTATGATGATTTTGGTCAGGTTCTATGTTCATTGAAACTTCCTTACTGATGGTCTGGACCTGAGGCCTTCTCTGAGGTTTCTGTGGGAATCTCCTTGATCTTCAGGTTATTCAGGTCAGCACTGCAATCAGCCTCAGGTTGTTAGGCATATTCATGCCTCCCTGTTAGGTTGCTCTCCTTGTTGGTAGAGCTAGCATTGCTCTCCTCACCTTAGAGGGTCTCCTATGAGCATGCTGCTCTCTTCTGAGCATCTGAGTTCCCTCTCATTCTGAGGAATGAGTTCTCCACTCCCCAGAGCTCTGTGATGGGTCACTCTCCTCGAAGGTCAAGCAAGCATTGCTCCTCCCAACTGAGAGGGTCAGTTTGGGATTGAACAGTGTGTCGCTACCAAAGGGTCTGTTGAGACAGTTTCCTCAGCGAGCTCGTGCAGAACAAGCGGTAGCCCCTGGGTGACCGTACAGGACCAAGTTACTACCACTAGGCGCTTGGCCATATCCCCTTAAAGGAATCTTTCTCTGATTCCAAGCCTTTGAACTCTACCCTGGGTCCGGTTGTCCCGTCACCTAACAGGTAAAGTTTTAGGGTATGCAGCTCGGGTCTTTGGCCGAAGGGGATAATGTCACTGACAGCCATCAACCGTCCCAGGGACAACTCCCTTAGCCTGGTAGACTTGGCTTAGTGCTAGCCTTTTGCATGAAATTGGCTTGCGCTCCCCTCAGCATGGTGTGACATGGGCCCTTTTGGGTTCGCTGAAGACCAATCGTGCTGCTGCATTCTGAATCATCTGTAAATGTTTGATTGTGCATGATGGAAGTCCAGCTAGAAGAGCATTGCAGTAGACCAGTCTAGAAAAGACAAGGGCCTGTACAAGAATTTGTGCAGCGTGCTGTGTAAGGAAGGGCCTGCTCTTTCTGATGTTGTCCAATGCAAACCGGCAAGATTGAGCAGTTTTTGCAATATGGTCTTTGAAAGTGAGCTGGTCATCGAAAATTACCCCCAAGATTCCTGACTGAGCTTGATGGGGTAATTGTTGATTAATCTATCTGGATGGTAAATAGTATTGAGGATATGGTCGATCTCCCAATATTTAACTGCACCCTTCAGTCATTGTAAGGGCATGATAGACAACTTGGTCCACAATAGTAGCACTTATTTCATCTGATATGCACCTCTGTCCTTGGTATCTTCTGCTTCTTCCTCTATTTTGCCACTGTACACTTCCACCATGCATCCTTACTCATCTTCTTCCTCTCGGCTGTTGACCCTGATCGTTTTCTGGATGTTCATCCATTATCAGAATTTGTAACTCTTGTGTTGTCCTCTGTTTCATATATGCTTTCCAATTGAAGGTTCATAAGATGCACCTTTGAGCTATTTCAGAGAACTGCTTTATAATTGGTTGATCTATATTCTCTTCATTGGTGAAAATCAAGATTCACTTGCACAATTCATGGCAAATGTACAAAAAGTCTAATAGAAATGTGTAGAAAAACTAGATCAACCATTTTGCATTTAATGTCTTACATGATGAATTAATGACTAGATGTTTTGAGGGGTAATACTATTGCACAGAGAACTACAGTATATAATACATTTTGAGCAACATGATATTAGCAACTAATTATGTAGTAAACCACAGACAAATAATCAGTTGCATGAATGTACCAAAGCAATTGATGTGCACAAGTGTCTAGATGATGTGGAGGTTGAACAAGCAGTTTTTAAATTTAATTTCTGATCTGAGAAATGCACCAAAGCGACTGAGAAAAATTGTAGTTAAGCCGTTGCAGCTCTTTCTTGGATGTTGGCTTTGTGAAGTTCTCTGTGGTTGTTTTTTGTAGAAACCGTGTTATTTAAGGTGAATACTGAAGCTTCCTGTCACTTTGCTGCAGTAGTTATGTTTTGTTTGGATTTTTTTGCAGACGGTTTTACATTAATAATTTTTTACATTACATTTTTACAGATCTCTATGATGTCAGAAAGTAAACGTCATCAGTTTACCTAAATGGTAGAAATAAAGCATTAGCTTGTTGATTGATAGAAATGCATGTTAGCTCTCTTGAAATCACACATTTTTTGAGTATCACCTGCAACTTTTAAAACAAAAAATATTTCTTATTTTATTTAATAACTTAATCATTATACATCCCAAAATACAAACCTAAATGTAGAAAATGTTTGCATGAAATTTTAGCAGCTACTTTACATCGTCATTGTTCCTCTCTGGGAAAACTTCAGTTGAGTGGCTAAAGAGGAATAAAAAAGAGCAGCATGAAGTGTTTATGAATTACAGTGTGGTGTTAGTGGGTCAATCTGGATTGAATTAGAGGATCATCAGAAACAAAACAACAGAGTTTATTTAGCCTGACAAACCTGTTTATGTTTTATCTATTCCATCTATTCATGTATTTATTCCATCTATTCCATCTATTTCATCTATTCGTCTCTCTTTGGGCGAAGACAGGCTCTTCTACTGGTCCTGCATTCCCTCACTACCTTCGTGAGGCTGAATTATAGCTGATCTCTTGCCAAGTGAAAGCATCAGCCTGCAAATAAAAGATAATGGAGACCAAATAAACATTGAAGACGGTGAGCCGGGTCCAACCCGGTAGTCGCGGTGCCCTTACAGACAGACAGAAATGTGCTTTTAAATGGCCTACATCTGCCAGGGCTGTTGGGCCATTTGGCAGCAGTTCTACTGGATTCATGGCTCTATTTGAAGCTAATTGGAGCAGACACCCTTAAAACGTAATAGTTATTATGATGCATTTACATGCAGACTGATATGTTGCCTAAAAAGATGATTATAAATTCATTACTGATAAATGCGATAAAGACATATGACTGTAGAGGAAATCAAGTGACACATTTTAAGGTTGAAAAATATACTGTCACCATGTTTCCTTAGTGCATTTAGTTTCTTCTTTATCAAGCTGGGGAGAGCTCTCTGAGCAGGAAATGGACCCATCAATAGGAAAATACATTTGCACTCAATTACTTGTTTGTTAAGCAATGAGATATGGGGCTAATGAGGCGCAGCCATTTTTGCTGCAATCATTTACGCTGTTGAGTTATTACCACGAATACATTTGCACTCAATTACTTGTTTGTTAAGCAATGAGATATGGGGCTAATGAGGCGCAGCCATTTTTGCTGCAATCATTTACGCTGTTGAGTTATTACCACGATAATGACGTTCTCTCAATACCTCAATTAATGCCGGTTGGTCTGCTGTAAAGCGGCTGTAGGTGTGATGTGCGCACAATTGCCCACGCAAACATTTATGGGTAATGGATGGTCCGCCAGTGACTCATTGACGAAAATGGCTCCCAACTCTCTGACTGTATGGACTTTAAGATCGATTGGCCATCCAACCTCTGCGATCTTTTCCTCACTAAAGTGCATTCTTTCAGAGGTGATATATATATAGATAGATAGATATAGATAGATAGATAGATAGATAGATAGATAGATAGATAGATAGATAGATAGATAGATAGATAGATAGATAGATAGATATAGATGTTTATTTACATTACTTGTAAATGTGAGTTTGTGAATGTTGTGTTGTGAGTGTAGCATATGTGTGTGCATAAAAAGGCGTACCCCCCTAAACCTCTACAATATATCTGGCACCCCACCCCACCCAATGATATGCCTCATCATATTTTATATTTTTAGCTCAATTACCAGCACCTGCCTGGATCTGTGCAACTTCAATTATGGCTTTTCTCTTCCCTTTCACAAACCTGATCCATCTCCCATTCTAAGTTACATCGATTGGCTGTTTACTGTTTTATTTATTTTCTTTTTCTGTGGATGCCCCCCCAAATAGATGAAATAAATTAAGTTGAAGTACTAAAAAGTACAAGTAAATAAAAATAAATAAAAACTATACTGTATATAAAAACAATAAAAAATGACAAATATAAATTATAAAATTTACTAAAGTTAAAATGAAAATGTTAAAAATAAAAAGCAAGGTCAAAATATTAATGTTACCATATAAATAATATTTAAATTACATTGCATTAATTATGATTTGGAAAAATCATACATTGCATTAATTTAAATTTTATATTAAACAACAGAAATAATATTCCCTTCACCTTTTATAGTGAATAAAACTGGAATGTTTTGCAGGACCATTACAGAAGGTATTCATGCGTTATGTTTGCATTGTGTGGATGGAAGCTTCTGTTTAGATTTGCAAATGTTATTTGAGCTAATTAAAATGCAGTTCACAGCTGTGGCTAGTATCATTTAAATCTTGTCTCACTGCATGAAGCATACATTCTCATACACACACATGCCAAGGCATCATATTCATAAATCATGCACTTCTGCTCATTTTTTCTGTTCAGTCTTTAACAGAAATAAAGCTGTAATATGTCATAGATCTATTAAAGGGCACATCGTTCATGGCACATCACTTTTTGTCTTGTACGCAGTGAAAGTGATTAAATTGTACTTTTTACGTTTCCATAGCCAATCTCTCTCACACACACACTCCTACTTTACCAAGCTGATATCATAATTTCTCCTCTGTCCACAATTGTCTCTGTCTTTATCAGTTCCCCACTTGTTTCTCTGATCTAACTGTCTATTCTTTTGTACTAAGTTATTTCATTTTCCAGTGTCATTATTAATATTCTTTTCTCAATCCTATCTTTCTCTATCTTCTTTTTCTGTATGGCTCCCTGACCCAGGGGAGAATTCAGCACCTCACTGTGTGTGCGTGTGTGTGCATGCGAGGGAGAGATTTACTCTCTAAAGTTCCCCCTCTGCCGATCTCCCGCTGCGCTGCAGTTTGTCTGACGGCTTGTTGTCTCCTCTGGTACTGCCAATTATTCTCTATCGAGGTGACCTAATTTTCCCAGTCTGGTCACTGATGTTGCAGCCATGTGTGAGGTGTGTGTGTGTTTAAGCTAGTATGACTTCAGTCAATTTGATATGTGTGTAGGGTCCAGAATTAACCATTGCTGAGCTCTAAATGCTTCTCCTAGTAATTTTATTAACAAATCAAAATACTGTATAACCTTTGGTTTAAGGTCAAATGTAAAGGCTCTTTCAAACCTAAAACTTTTACTACTTTCTTTCTTTCTGAATATAAAGTACTAATATTTAATATTTTTTAAAATATTTTTAGTATTTATTTTTATATTTTTTAATTTGTATGCTTACCAAGGCTTATGTATTTGATACAAATGCAGTCAAATAGTATTATTGTTCAATATTACATTTTAAACTAATTGATTAAACTCTATTTTAATATATTTTAGAATGTAACTTATTCCTGTTGAAAAGCTAAATGTTTATTAGTCTTTACTCCAGTTTTTCAGTGTTGCTAGAGATTGTGTGACCTGCCAATACCGCATTTTTCAGATTCAGATTTTCTTTCTAAGAACTATTACATTTAACTAATTGACAGCATAAACCATAATCTACTTATAATGCAACATTTTATTTTCCTAATAGAATAAAGTTGTAGGATATTCTCTCTCTAAAACAACTCTCAAAATGAAGTTATATGTGACTGGAAAGAGGTAGAAATAACAATTAACTGAACATGAGTGGCTGTATATAACAAAATAGATGTCAATTTCAAGTGTTCAAATGTATTTTTATATAAATAATTGTATTCAGTACATTTTCTTATTTCATCAGCCATTACAAAATTGTAATTTTAGACCCTGAGTGTGAATGAGATGACATTGTGTTTGTGAAAGAGCTGTGTGTGTGTGTGTGTGTGTGTGTGTGTCTGTCTGTCTGTCTGTCTGTCTGTCTGTCTGTCTGTCTGTCTGTCTGTCTGTCTGTCTGTGTGTGTGTGTGTGTGTGTGTGTGTGTGTGTGTGTGTGTGTGTGTCAGTGTCTGCACCCGTTGCCCTGGCTATACTGCCTTTAGTTCTTGGCGCCTCTGTAAGGAGTTGCTCCAGCCTGACAGAGCTGTGGTTTACGAGCACTTATTTTATGAACACTCTGGTGAATTACTTCAGTCTTGTAATGTATTAACACAAGCCTCTCTCTCTTTCTATCCTCCTTTCTCCCCAGGCAAGGCAAAGAATCTTAAAGACTACAATCTTGGAATATACTGTATATTGCATCAATAAAGTAAGAAAAAAACAGCGACAATTTATCAATTTTAGCCGGTACCACTAAGGCTGTTTTGGCCATGATGTGCACCTGTTTGGGGATTGAAACTGCTGAAGGCTCTGCTGCAGTGACTCCAGAGCACCAAGCTGAGTTATACCAATGGGCCTGCTATGCTTCTATGCAGATAATTCCCCAGCTCTGCCTATAGACACTTGTGGTTTAAGAGCAAGGACTGTTTATGTCTCAATCATCTTTACTGTTTCGCAAATGGCCTCTTATACCTCACAGATTATATTAGCACTGAATTTGACACCCATGTACTGAAGTAATAAAAAGAATCATGATGGATGATTTGTGTTTTGCTTCATCTTTTGAATTAGATATAAACCTGTAAAGAAGGGAAAAGTTAGATAAAATAAAGAGGGGAAGTGTTTGCTGTGTCCTTCTACTAAGGAGTAAGTTTTGGTATGAATACCAAGTCACATATATTTTTGCTACACACTAAAAGTATTTACTTTATTGGTAATGTGAAAGTACATATTTATGTGTATGTAGCAAGACAGAATGACACAACAGGCCCCTCTTCTCCCATAGGCCTACTGTTTTTTTAGTTGCATGCAAGTGTAGCTAAATACATTACCATGAAGTTCCTTTACTAAAAGGTACATACTTTTAAACCCAAACTTGATCATTTTGTCATTGTATTCCTTGCTATATCTCTCTGAAATAACTGAATTTAACGGAATTTGGATTAGAATGACAGAAAGATGAATTTACACAGAACATTTCTGGGAGATGTATTCTGGAAAATTAGTATTCACTCTAACCCATAATTCTGTCTGTAAGGCCATCTTCAAACCGTATACCTTACACTTCTAGACTGCAAAGCCTTTTAAAAACTCTCAAAGCCTGACAAGTAAACAGATTTTGCCTTGACAAATGTTTGATTTTATTGTTAAAAATCAAACTTACCGAGTTCTTACTGAGATCAATATCTTTGCATTCCTTCTCGTTCTCCTTGCAACTTGAATTAGCTATAGTTCAGTTCACTTCAGTTCAAATTCAGAAATGAAATTAAACCATAATAATAATAATTAAACCTAATTCAATTATCAACAGCACACAAGCCTGCTATAATTAATGTACCTAGTATATATTGTACAGTATATTTCCAACATATGATTTTGAATGCACTAATCTTACTATTACCTAAACATGCTTTTTGAATGGATAGCATGTGAATTAGTGTTTGTGTACTGGTGACAGACTGGAAGCTATAAGTCCTGCCTGGAAATATCATCCCATTGCTTAAGCCTGCTGCCACTGACCATTCCTTCCTCTTATACTTCTGCATCGGCTGCCACAGCGCTCTCGCCAGCATTTATTCCCCTTTGCTTTTGCTATCTCTGTCTCTTTTTTCCCCTCTCACTATCGGCAAATCATCTCAACATCTCTTCCTCTGTCCTTTAAGCATGTCCATGCCAGCAACATGACTGCAAATTTTGTCCTGAGGTCGGCTGCCCTTTCCTCCAGATCCCTTGTGGACATTCAGTAGGCTTGAGCATATCCACCAGTTTCGTAGTCTGGCAAATTGGCCATTTTACTGTAGGGTCCGTCAAGGCCTATGAATATTTGATAGAGCCTAGCTGTTGATGAGCATGTGTGCTTACTCCCTTATCTTATTTGGTCAGGATGCCAAAATTATACTTCGTACCTCTGAGCTCCTGTCCCCAGGAGAGAGTCAGAGGAGGAGGGAGAGGAAGGGATGCGAGTTGTGGGAGCTGTTAAGCCCTAACACTGTGGTGGCTCCCTCTGAAGGGGGATTTAAGGGAGAAATAGAGAGCGAGCGAGCAAGAGAGATCATCTCAATCAGCTGAGCACTGGTGCGATAAAGAAAGGGAAATGGAAGTCAACTCTCCGACAAGACAGGCATTCCCCTCGGGTGGACAGAGGTTGAGAAAAGCTCCTGCACCTCTTTGGCAGGGACAGATAATAGAAAGGAACGAATCGTCACCGCTCCCGATCCTCCACGTGCTCCGTATAGAGATCAGAGTGTCCGGCGTCTCCCAGGAGGTGAGGGGTACGGACAAGCGTACCACTGGGTCATGCTACTATAATACAAGATGAAACTGTGACAGTGCCATATATGTGATGGTGCCCTGGGGCTTAGAATGAGCTGGTATAAAGGCACCTTGACAGGTGAATTCCTTCTCGGTGGGTTTAAAACCTGATCCCTGGCCCCTGGATTTAGTCATGAGAGATGGATTCAGAAAGGTGCTTTCAACAATGAGAGAGATGGAAAGCAAAGGGTTAAGGTTTGTGTGTGTGTGTTCTCATGAGTCTGGTAGATGGATCCGAGGTCCACTGTTGGCAGCGTGATCACGCTGGGGGATGTGATGTTTTTTTTCTGTCCAGCCGGAGAAAGACGGTGTAGTTGTGCTACTAGCCTTCAGGCTACTGCGAATAAATGGATTTTCTTTTTCCATTTACCAATATCCAGAATCTTATTTTATTCCCCCTTCACAGGTGAATTAGGGGAAAATGGCGGTCGAGATGGGGTGAATGAAGACATACTCTCATGAGCTCCATTGTTCTGATGCTCTGCAGAAATATATTGATCAAAGGTAATTGTTCTGCCATGCGGATTAGTCTGAGAGTGCCCCTGCCAATAAATCCCTCCTTTACAACTTCCCAAGAGGTGCCACATAATCCCTCTGCCCTTGACCTTTGACCAATGGCTGGCTATTCTGCAACTTTGCACTATGTCCTTGTGCTTGTGCATCGTGAACTGAATTGAAAATTAATCTTAAAGTCCAATTTAATGCCTTAGTTTGAAATTAATTTAAATTGGGATTTCATTGTTTGAAGGTTTAAAAAATGTCCAAAAAACCTGAGGTTTAATGATTTATATAACTTTATAGAAGAATACCTCATTCCAGAATGCATTACCTGTATTGAATTTCTTTCAATTACATTTATGCAAATTTCCCTTGTTGTCGTTCCAATGGAAATTCCAATTCTACTGGTGTAGCCAGTTCAGCTTAAATTCGCACTAAGAATTGAAAAAAAGTCAGTATTAAATTTTCCCAACCCTCTTCTTTATGCTTCTTGTCATTCATTCATTCTCAACCACAAGGGTCAAAGTCCATCCCAAATAAAACTGTTTTCTATTCTAAAGCATTAATCATGGCTTTTTTTTATTCCAAATCTATTCTGACCCCAAACCTTATAAAGGTGACAAAAGGAGGAGCGTGTTCTTGCTGAAAGGCTTTGGCCTTCATCAGCTCCCTTCTAATCGAATCAGACTCTTCTTCGTTCAGCCTAATGTGGGTTTTTAATTGTGTTACGGGCAGGGTCAGGAAGATGGGCCTCTCAGAGGCAATAATGAGGATACGGAGAAGTGTATATCGACTGTTGACATTGGGCAGAGCTGGTACGCTCTAGGCGTTGTTATGGCAATAACCACATTAAGGCACATCTGGTCCAGGATGCAGCACAGACATTAAGACAGGATAGAACTGATGAGGCAGTAGAGAAGGACTTGAATCAGGTCAAGAATGGATCAGACAAGACAAACATGAGCTATTGTGTGGTTTCAAGAGCACGCTAAGAGACATTGACTGAGGGAGGTGTGCTAAACCTGTCAATTTACCTGCTAACTGAATATGAATGATGCTTCTTGAGGCAGTTCTTACAAAGAATAAGGCACTGTTGCCAATTTTTGCCCGTCTGAAGCTCTGATTGATATTCACAGCATCGTTATGATTCCCGAATACTAAACAATCATATTACCATATGGTCCTGTATTAAAGCCAAGGTCTCCTTCTCATGAAAAAAAGAGTCTAGGTTGCATGAAAGGTGAAGACACCCCACTGCTGAAATAATGAATACAAGGAGCTAAGGGAATCGATGGATATTAAGGCTCAGTCTCCCTTAACCCATCTAACTGCTTGCCTGGTGACGCCTACCATGCTTATCACCTGCAGCATGATGAACGAGGCTCCTACACTGCTGGAAAATTTCCCAAAAATCCCTGGTGCAATAGATTTTGTTAAGGGCTCGCCTGAGTGCGCACAAAGTCCAATAGATCTGCACGAGACCTTGACAGTCATTACCCTGTCTGCATGTGTACCACCCCGATTAGGCAGGCAGATTTAATATAGGGACTGGTATTTACCAATGATGACAGATTAGGCACTAAAGTGATAGTTCACCCAAAAATGAAAATTCTGGTATAATTTCCTTACCAATTCCTTTCATTTGTGTTGTTTCAAATCTGCGTGACTTACTTTCTTCTGTTAAAATTGTTATTGTCCATACAGTGTATTTTGTGTTCCACAGAAGAAAAACAAGTTTATACGATGGAACTACAAAAGGATGAGTAAATGGTCACATAAAGTTCTTTCTCGAGTAAACTATCCCTTTAATAGGATGAGTTTCATGAAATAGCTTGTTTTGCCATGACCCTTTGGTCAATGTTATTCTGTTTTCTTTAGGCAGGAGCAAATGAGTATGATTGGCATGCTGGTGTGTCTCTGCATTCGTGTTGTGCCATTTTTGATGCCCTGTCGGTCATTTTAAGAGCCAAGTCCATGCGTGCCATCACAGTACCCTACGGAATCTGCTCGACATATGTCCCTTTGGCAGCTGGGTCCACAACTGTCCACCCGACTTATGCCTGCACCTCGGCAGCTGAGCCACATTTCCCTGGGTCAGTGAGGAAGGAGGTAGGAGACAAAAAAGAAAGAGCTAGTCCATCAATCATTCACAAGTCAGACAAATAGACAAAACAAAATTCATAAACGAGGCCCTTTATTGACGGCAGGTCTCATAACATTTATCCAAAATCCATTTTGCCTGACTATTAGGTGAACATTATGGATCATTGAGCATCACCTTAGCCATGCGTGAAGATTCATGCCAGGAGTTTCATCTGTAGTAGATGTCAAAATCAATAGCCAATGTCAGCGGCACCATGCGCCTCGCTTCCTGACTTGCCTCAAGATTCTGACTTAAGTCTTTTATGTTGTGACAGGATGGGCTGTAGATGTCAGTTTGTAGCATTAAGGAACAAAAACTGCAAAAACACGCCTGCACTTCTGTTACAGAAGTGCAATTTCAGCACCAACATGATGGATCTGAATAAATGGTTTTGACAGTGTAATCCATTTAAAAAGCTGGACACCGACGATGACATGCTGAGAGATGTATCCACTGTGAATGAAAGCATGGCTCAGATGTTATTGAATCACAGTTCTGGGGTCTGAATTGAGATGGGAGGAGCGGGCGATAATTTTGATGACAAGCATGAAAAACAGACTGTTAAAGTAAATTTGCAGATAAAGGAATTAAATAGATCTGTTTTGAATTTTAAATTCAGCCTGCCCTTGTAAGGCGTGTTATCTACAAAGCCCTGATCAGGGCAGCGTGTGTTTGTGAGGTCTGAAGCCCCCCTGAAATGCAACGGTCTCTAAATCCACCCTGGATTAGTGGAGGTTGGGTTAGGTCTGATTGATAACATTGCTCAAATCCTTCCGCCTGCTCAAAAGCTCCCCAAAATGGGTGAGCTTTAGTGTCAGTTTGTTCCCTGAGAAGGGAAGAAACAACTCCCTGACCCCCCCCCCCCTTCCCAAACCATGCCAGCCAAACACACTTAGCAAGGTTGCATGTCATTTGGAATTGAATGCGTTTTAAATCCCTATTCAGTTCTTCAGTTTGAAATGATTTTAAATGTAAATAAAATTACTGCAGACAAAAACATATTAATTATGTAAAATTTTCTAAAATATTTGACTTTTTTATGGACCAGGATGAAGAAACACTTAATTTCTCCAGAATGCATTACATGTGTTCTTTTATTGTCATTCCAAAAAGCTGTCTAAAATCTCACCATCGTGGCATGAGTTTGAGGCGGGACTTCCTGTTTGTTTGAACAGTGGCAGATGGGGCAGTATTTAGGGAAACCTGTTTGGAAACAATATTAGTGCTATTATTTTTGCTCCCTCTAGTGGGAAATTATATGCATCAGCTGTCTGAGGCTTTTTGATTATGGTGTTTTTCATTTCAGCCACTAATCTGTTCGGCTAGGCCATCTCTTTTCTTTTGTTCTTCTTTTCTTTTTAAGGACCACCAAACACAAAGCATTTCTGCAGTATTAATCTTTTGAGCTCTATTCAAATAAGGACTTCATCGTGATACGCTACAGGCGATCTCTGCAAAGGGCTTTCACTAATTGATTAAATATTCATAAATAAATACTGCTTTAGAAATATCCATCAGGGCAGCTCGTTTAAAAAAAAAAAAAATCCACATGAGGAAAGAATGAGAAACGAGTTGTTACATAGTGGAATAACAAAGAAAGGCGTGTTGTTATTTTTCCCCGCTAATTGATACTATTTCTCCTGGCAAATTAATTGGGCAGAAAATGTGCAATTGGCTCGGTGCAAATCACAGAGAAGCAGGTCAGCAAGCTGGGTTTCACCCTTGGGCCTTCTCTCAGAGTCTGGCTTATCTTCTACCGTGGCCAGTCAATATTTGATTTCAGCCGGGGCCTGGTCTTGGGCAGTGACCTACAAAAGAGATACATTTCTTGCATCTGTCTCCTTAAGGTCCATTTTTTATTTCCTTGCTGCAGAGTCAATTTTTGCTCCCTGTCATGAGGAAATAAATAATTCCTAGGTCATGGATGGGGGGTGGCAGCTGTGGGCCAAAAGAGGGGGAGAAACCGGGCCGGCGAACCTGGCTGGGCAACTCGTGGTTGGAGTTGAGATGAAGTGTGTGTGTGTGTGTTTGAGGTTGGGAGGACAAGGCTGGTCGAATGAGTTGATATTCTGCTGCTGGAACAAATGCTAATTTAATCAATGTGCTGTAAATCCGACTAGCTGCTGACTCATTTGTGACTGCTGCCCCATAGGGACTTGAACAAAAAGCCCTGCTGTTGCAGTTTGCTCCCCAGATGCATTTTAAAATTCTCTCTCTCTCTCTCTCTCTCTCTCTCTCTCTCTCTCTCTCTCTCTCTCTCTCTTTTTTTTACACACAATCACAAAGATACACAGACGGATTTGCAAATATACATATGGGAGAGATATAGGCAAATACATGCGGCGGTCCTGCACCTGTAAAACTGCTATTTGTGTGTGTGTGTGTGTGTGTGTGTGTGTGTGTGTGTGTGTGTGTTTGAAGTGCTGAATTGGAGACTTGGGGAGCACTGAGGTGAGGGGTTAGAGACTTATCTCTGTCTCCTTGGACCCATATGTCAGCCGCTCTAGATATCCTAACCATCAATTTCAGAGTCTTCTCACAGCAAACACACGTCAATACACACATATATACACGCTTAATGGAGAGTGGGTACAGTGACCAATTGCTTGTCTGGATGATGTAAACGATATCATGGGTAACATGACCACAGCGGCTGTTGAAGAATGATGCAAATCAGAGAGAAGGAAAGAAAACTCAGAGAAGAGGTGAAAATTATCATAGTAAAAAGTAAAAGTAATTAAATATATTTAATATCTCAGTTGTTTCTCGAAAAGCACTAAGATTAAATAGAGGATACTAGTAATAGAGACTAGTAATCTGCCACATTTATCTTATAGAGATTAACCAGAGATCTCAACAACAGCCACGTTCACAAGTTAAATGGCAGTAAAATTGCTAGATTGGCCTTTCTGGAATATGTACCACACCTGCTATTAACACATGCAGTGGCTTTCCATCTTTTATCATATTGTAATCAATATTGTATTGTTACCACTCACATTTCATAACCGAACAGTGTGATATTTGCCAGAAATACAGTAAGAGAGCATTTTTTATCACTTTGTTTTAGTTTCCTCAGCAAAGATGTACATCTAAACAGTGTAGAGTAATTGCATCAGCATTGTCAGATTTGTAACTAAAATCCTTCCGATTTTTCTGACGTTTTAGCAGATGTCTTGAATCAGAGCATCCTGAACTCATGCACTCTAAAACCATTAATCTTGTGGCTTTGTTCACATATAGCATAATTGCATAACTTTTTGGTGATATTACAACTTCTTTAGCTGATTTGCTGGTATTTTACTTTAGTAATATTCTGTTCAATATAGAGAATTTGAGAATTTAAAGAAAATGCTGTATGTGTGACAGCACTGTCACACACTGTGATCAGATAGCAAAATCTGAAATCAAAAGTCAGCCCAAACAGTCTGATACCCATTTGATTTTCTATCTCGGTTTCCACTGTATATCTAACTTGTGTCTTTTAGGAGAAATATCAAAGACAAGCTTGATATTTAAATGCAACTTAATTGAGAACTCCATTAAGTCCTTAAAATTTTCCTCTGGGTTGATCAAAAGGTAAAAAAAAAGAGGCAACTAGTTCAAGATAAAGTCTGAGGAAGAAAGACAGTGAGATCAAGAGAGAAAGAAGACAGAGGAACGGAGAATGGGTGTTGAGGGATAATCCTGAGGGACAGGTTTTATGGCTATGTGAAAATTTATTTAGAATACGTCCGCAGTACCCAGTGCATGCAGACGAGGGGGGAGAACGAGGAACTTTAATTAATGAGAGCACGCTTGTCGCAGGCTTTGGAAAGGCTGCTAAATCACTGATGCAAATGGAATGAGCCCGAGAATACAACCACGGTGGACTTTCTTTCATTCTTTCTTTCTTTCTTTCTTTCTCTCTCTCTCTCTCTCTCTCTCTCTCTCTCTCTCTCTCTCTTTTATTTGGTCTGTACCTTATTCTTTATCTCCTACTTTTTCTCTCATCATTCTGTCTCTGTCTCTCTCTGCCCTCATTCCTGCACACAAATAAACACAAGCGCACATACATACACATTTAAAGGTGTAAAAGGAAAAATATGTAACAACATGTGTTTACATACTTCTGTCAAATTGTTTATATCCTCAAATTTAACTATTGACATAACATTTGGTCAATTTCGACAGGAAGAGACTTGATAAAATTTGAACACAGTTAAAATTTTAATGTGTCTTTACGAACCAGGTATATCTGAAACAGTGTCGTGCACAGGCCTCCAGGGGGGCAGGGGCGAAATGGCGCTAGGAGGGCACAATCGTGGACCGGGGGGGAGGTGATGTTCCCCCTCGGCTAGGGGTATCATGATTCGCAATTTTATCACGATTCTTTGTCATGTTGGTTTTTCTATTTTGCAAGTTGTTTGAGCATTACAGCCAAACTAATTTCCCTATTATAAAGACAAAGCCTTTCAAGGTAACATTTAGGATATTTAGGCCAAAGTGGGTGAAGATAAAAATCTTTGTCATTATTTTATGAATGAATGAATGAATGAATGAGGCATTTATATAGTGCTTTATTTTGTATTGTTGTACACCCAAAGCACTTTATAATCATATGGGGTCCACTTGGATGATGCAATGGCTGCCATAGGACTACGACGCCAGTGCACTCACCACACACCAGCTACAGGTGGAGAGGAGAGAGAGTCATAGAGCCAATCAAGTGGATGGGGATTATTGGGAGGCCATGATTGACAAGGGCCAGTGGGGGGAATTTGGCCAGGACACCGGGGTTACACCCCTACTCTTTACGAGAAGTGCCATGGGATTTTTGATGACCACAGAGAGTCAGGACCTCGGTTTAACATCTCATCCGAAAGACAGTACTTTTTGACAGTATAGTGTCCCCGTCACTATACTGGGGTGTTAGGACCCACACAGACCACAGGGTGAGCACCCCCTGCTGGCATCACTAACACCTCTTCCAACAGCAACCTAGTTTTCCCAGGAGGTCTCCAATCCAGGTACTAACCAGGCTCAACCCTACTTAGCCTCAGTGGGCTAACGGTCTTGGGCTGCAGGGTGATATGACTGTGGCTTTGTTATATACAAAAAAATAAGAACAAAGATACACATTACAAATACACAGAGGTGGAAAGAGTACAAAAATATTCTACTCGAGTAAAAGTACCATTACATTACTGAAATTGTACTTAAGTACAAGTAAAAGTACCAGTCTAAAAATATACTCAAGTAAAAGTAAAAAGTAGCTCATTTAAAATTTACTCTGAGTAAAAATTACTTAGTTACATTTTAACAATGGGAGGGAGGAAAAAATGGGATAGACCAAAGATGTCAAACTCAGTACCTGGAGGACCACAGCCCTACACAGTGTAGATATTACCCTAATTAAACACATCTGATACAGCTAATCTAATGATTTAGGCTTATTTGAAAACTACATGGTGTGTGTATTGGAGCAGGGTTGGAACTAAACTCTTTAGGGCTGTGGCCCTCCAGGAACTGAGTTTGACACACCTGGGATATGGGCCTATAAATCTCAAACTAGGTGTTTTTAATTAAAGGAATCAGTTAATTAGAATTATAAGACATTTGGGCTGTTACCAGGCAAATTAAATCAGTATCAACAAAATTAATCTTTGCAATGCAGAGGAAACGCAGAAGCTTCATCTGAAGTAGCATAGATGTATTTACACGGACATTGAATGCATTTAGCCTGCAGTTACAAATGCATAAATAATGTTTTGATAAATAAGACATAAAATGTGACCCTGAACCACAAAACCATAAGGGTCCATTTTCCTAAATTGCGATGTATACATCATCTGAAAGCTGAATAAATCATATTTCCATTGATGTATGGTTTGTTATGATCGGACAATATTTGAAAATCTGGAATCTGAGGGTGCAAAAAATCAAAATATTGAGAAAATCTCCTTTAAAGTTGTTCAAATTAAGCTCTTAGTTTTGATATATTTACAGTAGGATATTTACAGAATATATTAATGGAACATGATCTTTACTGAATATGCTAATGGAACATGATCTTAACTTAATATGCTAATGATTTTTGGCATAAAAGAAATATGTATAATTTTAACCCATACAATGTATTGTTGGCTATTGCTACAAATATACCCCAGTGACTTAAGACTGGTTTTGTGGTCCAGGGTCACAAATGTTAAATAGTCATTAGAAATAAAAAATAATAATAATCAAAAGATACTTTAAATGTTAAATTAGAACCACCAGTAGGTGTCAGTAAGTCACTCATAAGAGAGTCATTGTGATTGAACAGAATCATTTAAACGGTTAATTCAAGGAATGAAACACCGTCATTGCTCAGAGTCAGAGAAAAACTGTGTATGGAATTATTTTGTTGTCGAAATAGAGCAAAAACAGGCAATATGGTGTCTAAAACGTAAGTCTCTTAATTAACTTCTTGTTTTTGAACTGTGTAAAAGCAAAACTACAGGCCTATGTAATCATGGTGATTTTTGAGAAAACGGCATTCTTCGTGTGATGTTGACTTACTATATTAAATTATATAAATAAATACATTTTCTGCTTCTATATCTTCAATTTTGTGATCATTCTAAACGCATTTTAACAGACTGAATCACGCAGTGAAAGAAAGCACTCCCGTTAAAACAACAATTACTATATTATCGCAGATGATATTGCACACCCTGCACCACTGTCTTTTTGGCTCATTTGTGCAAAACCTTTTGCTAAACCGTCAAAGCTTCATTTTAACCACCAATGCAATGATGTAAGTATTTACGTTACCTCTACATGTGTTTGCGAAGGGGTGATGTCGAGATGTTATAAGCTGCTAGTTCGGTTTCCGGAGGCAAACACAGCTTACACTGCATAATAGAGCATGAATATATGGCCAGGGGTTCACTTCATTTCCTTGAATTCAACTTCAGCAGAATATGACGGGTTTGTTTTCAGCTGGGTCTGCACCATTAGGGGCCGTTCACATATCGCGCCTAAAAGCATGGAAACGCTAGGCGCTGCTTTCTCCTTTTTTCCAAAGCGCTCGGGCGGTTGCGCTCCGGAGGCGTTTGTCGTTGCTAAGCAACCATCAGCTGCGCTCTCCGTTACAAGAAGGAAATTTCGTCACATGACCTGCGGTGCGCTTGCGGCATTCTGAAAAGTTGAGATGTTTTTATCTCGATGCGGCGCGGACGCGCCTGGAAAAAACGAGCGCGTCGCTTCCATTATGAGCGCGCATACCGCGCGTCTACATTTGAAATAACGAACTTAAGCGTGCAAAAGACGCGATATGTGAGCGGCCCCTTAAAACGCCTGTCTTGTCCGTCTGCATCGTTCTTGTTATTTTTAGCGCCAGTTTCTTCTTCTGACCATTATTTGCTGCAGTTTTTCCACGGAGCGATTTTTTTTTACTCAGTAACGAATGTGTTTTAAAATGTAGCGAAGTGCAATACTTCCCACAAAATATACTTAAGTAAAAGTAAAATTACCGATAAAAAAAATTACTTAAAAAAGTACAAGTACACAAAAAAGCTACTCAATTACAGTAACGCGAGTAAATGTAATTCGTTACTTTCCACCTCTGCAAATACACATAATATACAAATAACATAAACAGTGTTTTATTTTCAGGTAGGCTATATGTATTTAGTAGAAGAATTCAAGAAACTGAATGAACAAATATAAAAATAAAAAACACTATATAGATTGACTCCTATTAAAGAAACTGTAAAAGTTTTTTAATTTTTAAAAATGTTAAATTTTAGATTTTTCTTTTTGTGTTTGATGTTTTATTAACATTAAAGGAATAATTCACCCAATAATTAAACTAGACTATTGTTTTATTTTTATACCTTCATTTACTCACTCAAAAGTTATTTTAAACCTGAGTTTCCTTCTTTTGCTAAACATAAATGCTAGTTTGAAGAAGGTGGAAAACCAAACAGTTGTTGGTCCACAATGTTGCCTATACTGCCAAAGTCAATGTGGACAGCAACTGTTTGGTTTTCCACCTTCTTCAAAATATCTTCTAACTGATGTAAATGTCTGTGACACTGTACAGTATATTGATATGGCGGTGCCAGAACTGCAGCTGATAGAATGTGTGCTGTAGCACGATACAACGATATTTCTTCAAAAGCAGATTGTGGAGACATTTTTATCAGGCCCGCTGCTGGCCAAATGAGTGCCTAAGCAGGATTTTATTGTTGTGCCCCCTCCCTCAAATATTATGTAAGTAAAAAAAAAAATACACCTACCAAAATAGAACTTTAATACAATATAAAAGTAAATTAAATAATTATTTGATATTATATTTGTATTATTTACAAAATTGTAGCTCTAGACAGTTACCTATGGCAGTAATACATTTGTCTGATTGATTTTACGGTCTCAACCATTCAGAAATGACACAAAAGAAAACTAAGCAGTTTTACTACATGGTTTATTTTTGTAAGGGTTGTGATGTCCACATGCTTTTTGTTGAAGAAATTATAGAGGCTGTGTCATCTATAGCAAAAAGGTGGCCAAAAATGAAAAATGAAAGTGGAAATTGGTCAATAGCCTATTAAACAGGGATATGATCATCCTGTAAGTGTACAACAACAATGACCAGGCCTTTGGTGCCCTTTACAGGCATTTATAACATGTAATGTTGAAGAAAAAAATATACAATAGACACCATCACAACATTTGTAATGGTCTTACTGGTTATAATGGGACTTGTATTGGTTTTAATGGAAACTGTAATGGACCTTGTGGATCTCTACTGGTAAGTGGTCACCTTCTATTGGTGGCTTGTTAAAACCAATACATCCTAATGAAAAATGTCCCAAAACACACTACAGAAAACGTCCCAGGTTACGTATGTAACCATGGTTCCCCGAGGGAAAGAGACGCTGCGTCAAAACGCATTTGGGGAATGCCATCAGCGATATCCAGCTCTGAATCATATGTGTAATCAGTACAAACGATGGGCAAGACGTCATGGGCGGGTGACGTAATGACCAGGAGGCTTAAAAGCACGTGGGGTGCAACCGGCGTTAGCTTCTAGGAATGAAGCATAGCTCTAGTAGGGATGCCGGAAGTATGGCCCTGCGACGCAGCGTCTTGTTCCCTCTGGGAACCATGGTTACATACGTAACCCCGGAAATGCATTCGAATGCCCCAAATCTTACATGAAATGCATTTGGGGAACGAGATATCTATGCCGCCAGACTTGCAAATCCCTGCTTAGTGTGGAAGAGCACAGCTATGGCAAGAGAAAAGAGGAGCCAGGAGTGGCTCGCAAATCTATGTCAAGAACCTGATGAATGTTAGGGGCGTAGACCACCCTGCAGCGTTGCAGTACCGGAAAGGCCTTGGAGGCCGCCATACCTTGAGATGAGTGAGCCTTGACTCCCAAAGGCGAGGGGAGATCAGAGGACTCGAGGTTATAGGATCGCATCCTGATCCCCCACTTTGCATAAGCTTCTCTGGCCTCAGCACTGGAGGAACGTGTAACTAGAGGGTTTTGCCTACTGAAAGGCCACCAAGAGGGGCGTGGTAGGCCACTATAGCCGCCACGTGGACCTTCAGGGTGGAGTGGACTAACCCTGTGGAGAAACAGGCCTGCAAGAACTCCAGCACTGTACCAAACGGACAGTTAACTGGATCAAGCTGGCAGTCTCCGCACCCTGAGTCTCAACTTCAGGGCGTACAGTTTCCTCATTGAAGGAGCGATCGGGTAAAGGTGTACAGACGAAGCCTCGGCCAAGTCTATACCACAGCATCCAGCCCCAGCGGAGCTGGATGAGTCAGAGATAACCAGAGGGGATAGTGCGGTACTCTGACGAGTCGCAAACGGATCCACCTCCTGGCCCAAACTCTCCATATCTGCTTCACCCCTCAGGGTGAAGCATCCATTCCCCGGGCCTCAACCCCTGTTTCGACAGGACCCTGGCGAGCGGAGGCCTCTAAAAACTATCTTAGTGAGAGGAGGCCTGACGACACTCACACTCATGACCGCTCCCCAACCGGGGAAAGATGCATCCGTTGCTAGCGTTACGCTAGCACCTCCCAGCACCAGGCCTTGAGACAAAGACCAAGGGTTTCCTCCACATGTCTAAGGCACGTAGGCATCGCCGCGTGACCTTAATCATGCAAAGTGGGTTTTCCCCTCGGGTTTTGAGCCACCACTGTATGGGGTCTCATGTACAGCAGGCCAAAAGGTATCACGTTGGACGCAGCTGACATCAGACCCAGCAGTTTTTGAAACTGCTTGACAGTGAGTGACCGGCCTTCTCTTACTCTCTTGACTGATGTGAGGATTGACTCGATCCGAGCAGGGGACATACGTGCCTGCATTGTGGTCGGATCCCACACCACGCCCAGATAAGAGGTTCTCTGTACTGGAGAAACACACTTTCCTGACGTTAAGTCTTAACCCCAACTCTTTAAAGTGAGCGAGAATTACATCTCGATGCCGAACTGCCATCCGCTCTGACGAGCTAGTTGGGGCGAGAGTGCAAGGCCGAAGGGAAGAACCCGATATTAGAGGCTACCCAGAGGGGCCGGCCCTCAAGAGCCCTAGGCCATTGGCATCAGGACATTCTAGCCGAAGACTATTTTATTTTTATTTTTGAAAATGATGATCCGCAGATCTGTCTTTGGCCCGGGAGCACCACTCTAACTCCGACTCCTTTGGGGAGTACGAGAAGTGACATTCCTGAATGAGGAGCTGGAACACGATTGGAGCTGCTCCGCCCAGCAACCCCAGCTGACCATCTCAACCTCCTCGGAGGAAGAGAGGTAAACATTGTGCTCTCACTCGAGAAGTATCCCAAAAAGCTCCTGTATACCATATATAATATATAATTGTATATCTTTGTCACAATATATATATATATATATATATATATATATATATATATATAAATATATATCTAACTTTTCATAGTCAGATAAAATGCATAATTCATTTTTCAAAATTAAATGCAGTCAAACACCCAGACAAGTGTAATAAAACCAGTTTAATATAGAGCTATTATTTCAGCTCCGGGAATTAGTTATTAAATATTAAATATTGCTTGTTTAAAAGTAATATTAATATTTAACTTAGTTATACTGTATTAAGTGATCGTCCACCGAACACTAACCTCAGCATATCAAATTCGAGCTTAGGTAGCTTTCTCTTTATGGCAAATAAGGATAAAACTTCAAATCACATTCCAGAGACAATTCTTTATGAAATGAAAAATATGGTTTATTCGTAATACTGCTATTCTAACATAAATGGATTAACTGATAAGACACAAACATACATACAAAGACAGGCATAAGGGATTTTGGTAAGTAAACTCCTAAAATAAAAATTAGCCCTTTAGCTATTTTAACGCTTGAGTTGACCGGAAAAGATCACGACAGATGCCTATGCTCTGTTACTGCATTCAGATCAAATTTTTACCAGTTCAATCAGCAATATAGATTTAGTTAGAGGTACTTGCTTTCGTTGTTGAAGCAGGCTGGATTTTGGTTTTGTTTCCTTCAAATGCGTTGCTCTGGTCTTTGTCCTCGGAAACCACGTGGGTGGTTCGTGCGTCTCCGGGTGCTCTCGGGTGGAAACACGTGATATATGGATGCTGCCGCGTGACGTCACAGAAGGCTTTCCTTTCGTCTGTAGGCGTTCAATTCGTTGTTCTTTGATGTTGTGCCTTCTATCCTTCGCCTTCGAATAGATGGTTGGTTTAGTCGGTGTCGAGCGCAGCTCAGAGATGTTCAGAGAGAGCCACGAGTCAAGCGCCAAGAGTCAAGCCAAGTTCAAGAGAGCGTCAAGAGAGCGTCACGCCATGTTCCAGAGAGAGTTCCAGAGCCAGTCACGCCATGTTCAAGAGAGCGTCAAGAGAGAGATTTGCAACTGGCGCGTTGTTTTTCAACAGTCCAACTTGTCCCTCCCCACGGGCGGCTTGTCGAATCCGATGGTTCGTATGGGCGGAGCCCGCCCATGTCCAGGCTTGCTGGGGGGGGACCAAAAGTTCTGTGATATCTCATGCACTTTAAAGATCGATAAACTTACTGATCTTTATACATGTATAATTATGCAGGGTGCTAAAATTTAACGGTCATCAACACAGTTTGTCACATCGAGGCTAGCTTTCTTTAGAGATCAAACACTGCATTTTAAAACACACATCACAGTTTATACCGTTTAACAGCATGATTAAAATTACCCACGTTGTTCTAAGTAATTGGCATTCAAAATCATCACATCATGCCTCTGAGGGAAAGAGTACACATTAAATATCCATATATTTATTTGTGTAATAGTTATACGTGGAGAAAATGTCAAGGAAAAAGGTTTTCCTTTGTCTGTCCGAAATGGACCAGAGTATTGCTTTGTTTTAAATGGGAGGTTGAAATGCTCTGGAATGTAGCCATGAAGTGTCCAGAACCATTCCCGAGCCGTCCGTACCTTTGCACGAGGCGTTAGTGATGGGATCAGTTGACCTCTCCCTTTTGCATGAAGGGAGGACTTTTGGGTAATAATTCATTTCTGTTGCTGGGTTGGAATTCTCCGTGTGTGTCTTCAGGTTGACATTGTGTTACACATCCCCCTTTTGTGTGGAGATGTACCCGATGGAACATCTTCAGGCACTGGAACAAGAGGCAGAGAGAATGGACACACACAAGACACCAACGAGATCTCTATCACTGACTGAAAACTGGTGCAGGGTAATTTGGAAAGGAACAGGTGAGAAACTTGAGAAGACATAGGGCTACCTTGTTTAGCATCGTTGACAATTGGGTCATTTTGACTGGTTTAATTGTCGGGGTTTTCACGAGACGGTATAGGCATGATCTCAATCAGGTTGGTCACATTCTCGGGTTCGGATTCTAGGTCGAGATTACCACGTCGAAAAAGGCGAGGGATGCCTGGCGTGCATTTGTTGAGAGACTCTTGAGCAGCGTTCACTCGCTTGTGTAGGAGGAAGGCCAGTGTCAAAGTCACAACATATCCTACTATAGTAGAGATACAAAGCGCCGTGTCAGCGGCAGACCAGGACCGAATAATTGGCGCCAGCATGGCGGAAGGCGGCGATAGCTTCTAAAGCTGTGTCAACGGTGTCAGATCAATAAGCTGCGTTCCTTCCTCCTTGATCCTTTCTTCCAATTCTGGATCGAGGACAAAGGAATGCTGCTTGAAAAAGGTGAGATTTCGATTTCGGCCTGATACTCATCGTCGGTGGTGATACAATGCTAGTTCGTCAATATGGAGGATCGAGCCCTTAGGGACTGTGATCCATAACGTTTGGTTAGGCAGACTAATGCGGCGTGGCGGTGTCGTGTTGATCATATGTGAGGGTAGCCGTTCGGGCTGGGGTGTTCACCAGCCATCGGTTTCCGACAATTTGACTTGTGTTACCTCAACCTGAGAGCGTGGTGTTGCGTCGGCCGGGGCAGCTAGCGTCGGGTCTCATGGCTAAGCCACAGATG